>BSBK01010758.1:2500-27500 GCA_027943335.1 Chamaecyparis obtusa | reverse complement strand
TATAAGCATAATTATAGTATTCTAGAAACCCTTTTGTTTAAATTCAAATAAAGTTATGTCTTGATTAAAACCCTAGGTTGTTCAATTATTTTAGGACAATATGAAATTTAGATCCAATAAGAGTTTGATTGAATTATTGAATAGAGTATTTGAGAGAACAATATACATTGATATCATCAAAATAATTGAATAAGAAACCCAATTGAAATTAAATAACAAAACTAGGTTCTTGAAAATCAAATGCTTCATAGAGAAAAACTTACAGGTATATATAATTTGAAAGTTTCTATAATTTTTTAAAAAACATTATTATTTTATTTTATTTTATTTTTTTGATCGGTAAAAGACCTAAGCCAAGATTATTTTATTAATAATTTTAAAATATGATACATGAGTCTCCATTCAGTGCGGGCACCGGTAGGAAAGAATGGAGAAGAAAACTTCCAGTCTTGTTTGGGAGAAATGTCCAACATATTAAAGATAGGAGATTACCCTATTTATAAAGCTATTGAGATAGGGACATTCCCCTATTTACATGACCAGAAAGATAGGGACATTCCCTTCATTTTATGAAAATCAAGATAGAAAGATTAGGTAATCACCCTATTTACAATGCTAAAAATAATGCTAACATCAACTCTCGTTGCCTTTTATAGAAGTCGCTAAACAATTTGTTGAAATTGATAGCATCGTTTAGATAATTTAAATATACATATATGTACATATTAATGTATATGTATTTATTAATACACACACACACACACACACACACACACATATATGTCTATACATTTGAAATAATAATACCAACTTGGTTTTATTAATACATGATTAGTGTTGAAGTATCGGTTTGAATATAACTTTCACCGATTAATATAAAACCATCATATGTATTGACTTTACTTAATACTGTAATACCCCAAAAATGGGCTATAGGTTCATTAACCTCCTGCATCAACAAATCGAATGAAATTGACATCGAAGTCCTAACCTAAGGCACATCTGGACATCATTGAATCTAATTGATTATCTTAAATTCTGCATCGAGGAATATTCTTAGCAATATTTCTAATTATCTTAATTATCTTTAATTTAATAATTATTTGGCGATAAATCACATTTATCCTAAGTTTGATTAATTGAATATTTTCATATTTAATTAATTAGATTTAATATTTGCCACTTAATTATTTAATTAAATTTAATTCTATCTATTATTAATTGTATTATTTAATTTTGACAATAAATATAATATCCTATGAATAATTGATTAAATTCTTATTTAATTGATTAAAGCAAGTTGTCATTATTTAATAATATAGTTTTTAATAAAAGTTTGATTAAATAGTTAATTAACCCATAAATTAATTATTTAATTTCAAAAATCAGTTAAGTTGAGAATAAATCACTTTATTTATTTATTAAATCATAATTATCCATGTGCACATAAAAGGACCAGTTAAACTCAAAATTGGAAAATCCATGCAAGTTGTTAGCTTTTGGAAACTCAACATTCTTTTTGAGTTTTAAAGTTGATCTAAACTTCTAATTCAAGTTGAACTGTGCTTTTGCATGATTTTTGTGACTTAATTATCTGTTATTTAAAAACAACTCAAAAATCAACCTGAGTTATTTGAGTGATTTATGGCTTTCTTTCATGCACCTCCAAAGCCTTGGATTTCTATAAAATCAAGGCTCAGCTCTTCAATTTCATATCTCGCAAATTGCAAACTTACTCTACAAGAATCATAGCACATCAGATTTGGAGAATTTGCACAATTGGAGCTTGGAAGATCAATTTGAGAATTTGAGCTTTTGTGAGATCAATTTCATTTGCATTCATATCATATTATTTCTAGATTAGTATTGCATATCAATTTTTATAGCATAGATTCATATCAGTTTATCATTCTTATTGCATAGAAAATCCAAAAAAAAAAGATTAATTGCATTCAATTTCATATCTAGATCAATTATATTCAAATCTTTCATTTAGGTGTCATCTAGGTCACTGATCTCGATAACAATCTGAGAACATCATACTCGCACCTATTAGAAGGCAGTAAATTGCCTGGTTAGTTTAGCTTTCAATTCATTGCACAATTTTGATTATAGCTAACCTCTAATGTTTTACTAAAGTGTTGTGTTTACAGATTAGGTACAAAATTCACACACACATTTCTGATGCCCACCGTGGGGCAACCCACCTTTGCATGTTGGTTTTGATTTTTTTGGGAGCTAAAACCCCAAAGTTTCAAAGATTTAATTTTATCTCCCAAACGACTTAGATTTTTGGTCTAAATTTTTTTTTTTCAAGTTGGTGACATATCAAGGAAGTTACAATAAAATATTTAGAATTTTCTAAGATGTTTGGATTTTTAATAATTGTTTCTTGAAATTATGGAAAAAATTAATATCTGACACAAATCAACATATTTTTCAAATTTTTTTATATTTTCAGAAAGCTCTTTAAATTCTATAGGGGATCCATTCTTTGTATTTTAAATTTGGATGCAATATAATAGCTCAAATAGTCAATTTACAAAAACTGGTCTATTTTGGTAAAACGGGTCTCTAGGGCACAAATGAAGAGATTTTTCTAAAATTTTTACATTTTTGGAAAGCTCTCTATTTTTTTAGTAAGGGTCTCTATTTTAAATTTCTATTTTTCTAGCCAAAATCATATAAAAAAAATCAGATCTTGTTGACTAGGTCAAATGCAGTGCAAAAAAAATAAAAATTTTGTGATGGGTATGCACTTATTTTTCATATGATTCAATGCATGATATGAGTTGTCATTTGAATTAATTTCTAGTTATTATTGCTCCTAATAATTGATTTTTAAATCTAACCCTAGGGTTTTCATAAGTTGAATATACCTTGCATATCTTGTTTGCTTGTTGGCTTGTTGGAGAGTTTGTAGCTTGCTTGCATGGTAAAGCTCAACAAGAATTGCTAAAAATCAGGTAAAATCTACTAAGCACATTGTGAGGATCCTAGGTATTCTCTTTCATCTAATAACATTTCAATTTGGACTTAAAATAAATCTCTTATGTGTCAAGCTTGTGTGCATCTTTTCATACTATTTATCTATTTCTACACACTTGCATAATTGATACTAGGTTGTGATCCCTTAAGGAGTCATTAAGTAGTCTTAGAGTACTTGTGATTGATCTTGATTGCTATCTTGGGTTATTGGACTCGCTAATCTGCCGGCCCCTCATTCCACCCTGTGGTTGCAAGGTCAGCGCCACATTAAAGGGGAGGGGTCAACATGACAGAAGTGTTAAGTGTTTCACTTGGCAACCCTTTTGTGTTTTTAGGAACTCACTTGTTTTCTAAGTTGGGGACTCATTTTAAGCTCATATGAGGTGTTAAGTGTTCCACCTTGTGGACTCATCTCATATTCACTTTAAGTGTTAAGTGTTCCTCTTTCTACTTTTTGGGTACTTTTGGTAGATTTGCTTTCGAGAATATACATCTGTGCTCACATAGTAATTAGGCTCTATGAACACTATTCGTGTTTCTTGAGAGATTGGATTCCTAGCGAAATCCTTCCTTGACGACAGAATCCTTGTAGATAGGGAGGATACTTAGTGCATTTCACATTCAACTTGATTAGTGCGTCTTCCCTTATTGATCGACACATTCTCTCTTTGGAGAGGTTGATAGATCATGTGGGGTTGACATCACGAGCTTTGGTGAATCAAAATTGGTTAGTGCATCTTCTCTTATTGATTGATACATTCTCTCCCCGGAGAGGTTGATAGATCACGTGGAGTTGATATCATAGACCTTGGTGAAACAAAACTTTGTCTTAGTGTGTCAGATTCATCTGCTTGCTTTGTTTGGGTTAAAAGTGATGAGGTGTCAAAACCTTGAATCTGGAGCCAAGTCTCCTTGTGGTATAAATCTGAGTCACCTTTAGAGAGGGTTAACCGTAGCAGACAATCCCTTCACAGGGCAAACTATGTTAACGAAACCTCAAGTGGTCATAGCCATTTCAGACGTGGTAGTGACAACCGCTATATAAATGTCCTTGTGGAAGAAATCTCCAAAGGTATGGTTCATTGTTGGGTTGTCAGATCTCCCTAGCAGCTCTTGAAGATTAAGTTCTTGGACTATGTCAAAATCCTGGTGCACCGAGATTGGAGTTCACCCCTTTGAATCATAAAAGTTGCAGATTCAAACCATTAGTAAAAACCCTAGAGAGGCCAATTTTTCATTTTCAGGTATATGTGTGTTATTGCAAAACTTTTTAGAACATACACAATTAGTACTCTCAGGAATTAGCACAATTTGGTCACTTGATTGTTCATGTGCAAGGTTGGTTTTGCCCTTGTTCATTGTTTTTAGGCATGCTTGAAATCACTTGCTTGCTATTCTGTGTGCTTGTTTATCTACTTGGCTATTAAAAATGAACAAATCTAGTATAATCTTCAAATTTGGACAATACAATTTGCAAACAATCCAAAACTGAAAACCCTAAATTTGCAAAATTTGAAGTGCAATTCCTTTCTGGAGTCAAAATTCATCTCAGGAAGTCAGAAATTCATACGAGTTTTGACCTAATGTCATTTCAATACTGCCCATCTGTCGTATGATTGAGTACCTAGTGTCGTATGAGTCTTCATGCCAGCAAAAATTCAAAAGTCAAATCCTGCTTGCAACTATCATACAAGTTTTTCAACTATCATTTCATTTCCTACCCATTGTCGTACGAGCCCGCAGAGTGTCATTTGGGAAAATTTGAAAAGTTGTCAGAAAATTATAAAAATTCCAAATACCCAACTTTTTCAGCCTAGTTCCAGAATTTGTCATACAAATCATTGTGTCAGGAATAGAGCAGTAGCTATTGAGAATCGGTACACATGTCTCAAAGAATCAGTACACATGAGGAAGAAGCTCTAATCGCCACTATGATGAAACAGATGCAAGCTATGCAAGTCAAGCTTAACAAACTTGAGAAAGAAAAGGAATCCAAGGAATTCTCTATGGAAGCTCTATGCCCTTTTCCATTTGATAAAGACTTGTACATGTCACCATGCCCCCAGACAGAATTTGGGCAATGTGATAACCCTTATGATACCTCCTCCACAGAGAGTGACACATCCATTTTTGAAGACTATGATGACTATGATGATAGACAATGTAATGATACCTATGACACCTCTGTTCCTAAGAATCCTCCTCGTCGTTCATTCCTGCTTACTACAAATGGGCTGTCACATTGGATAGATCATGAGGGTGATCCATATGATTCCGATTTTGAAAGAGACTTTGATGATTTCTGTGAACAATACCTAGATGACACATCCAGCTCACTTGAGGAAGAGAAAGTTTTTCATGCTGATTACAAAAGTAAATACTATAAGAATCTCTCCTCTAAGAACTCTCATGCTGAAAATAAAGATTACACTCTCAAGCAAGATCATGTCAATGTTGGACCTTTGTCTTCTGATGGTTCCCTTCCATCCCCTACTTCCTCCAATACCAATACATTTCCTAAAGCTTCTGATCCTTTCAAAGCTTTCACAGAACCTTCATTTGACAAAGGTCCTAATACTTTTCATGTGGTTTCCTATAGTTAACCTCAAGGGCTACCTCTTAAAGAAACTCAAGCAAACCTTCACTTGGCTGCAAATAATTTCAATAATACTAAACCTAAAGAGCCTAAACCTTCATATGCTATAATGCCTACTTCAGTTGGTCCTTCACTATCTCTACAACAGTCTTCCATACAATCCCAACATGCTTCCTTGTCCTTAGAAGTAGCTCCATGTCAAGAGGACTCTAAAAATGATAAAGAAAAGAACATAAAGAAAGATCAAGATCAAGAACCCTCCATGTCATCCACTCCTTGTCACAATGTCTCTTATCCACTTTAGGGTTCTTTTGATCTTGCACACCCTTTTTCATGCATTCCACCATGTCTTAAGTCTTCTCCTAAGCAAGATCAAGCTACTACTTACACTGTCAAGCTTATTGACAATCAAAATAACCTTACTACACTTGCACTTTCCAAAGATGATACTTCCATTAAGGTTGGTAAAAATGGTGTTGTTACTTCCAATGTTAAGCCTATTGAAAATCAAGAGAAAAATTATGAGCTTGTGCTATCTAAAGATCCTTGTCAAGATCAAAGTCTTCCATCTTATTCTACCACTCCATGTTCATTTCCACTTTCTACTCTTCCTAAGTCTTTGCAAGCTTTAAACAATCCTATCAAAGAAGTTTCTCCTATTCAACATGTTCATGATTCTATTGAAAATCCTAATGCTCACTCTAAAGATGCTAATGTCCTTGGTTGTCATATAGATGTTGATGAGCTTATTGATTATCCTTTTGTATCTTCCACATCCATCCTTGGACCTCCTCCACCACTACTAAGGGCTTCACGTCTACCTTCCATCTTAGGTCCTTATGTCCCTTCACTTTCTCCTCCTAATTTTCCTAATTTACCATCCATCTTGGGTCCTTACATCCCTCCATCTCCTATCTTTCCTCAAGATCAACATCGATGCATACCCTTGAATCCTTTTCATCCACCCACCCATCTAAACTAGTCATATCCTCCTTCTTCTTCCACAAGTCCAAAGTCTTTTGGAAGTAACTTGAATGTTCAATACAAGAAAAAGAAGCAATACAAGAATCCATCAAAAAAAGATCACCATGTCTCCTCTAAATGACATGGAGACATAAAGTCAAAAGAGATATCTAAGAAGAAAACTACAAGACAAGTATGGGTTCCAAAATCTATCATTGAAGATATTCTCTCCAAATTACCAAAAATAAATGAAAAGCCTATGGCTATATGGATTCCAAAGTCTCTCTTGAAAGAGTTTGGTGTTGAACAAAAAGTGAAGTTGACATTCAGGCTTCCAAAGACTTCCACTTCATCTTCTTCCAAAAACATTCTTCAATTCCACATGCCTAAACCACAACCTCTACTATCCATTCACCATATTCCTTCACATATTCTTTCATTCATGATTCCTCCATCCTCTCACCACCCTTCAAGGTATGTGTTGACGTTGATCTTGCCTTCCTTTCCATCTACCCTTTCACAATCCTTCCATTCATTATCCTTCTACCTTCTATCCTTTTTCCTCATTTGCCTATTCCTCCTGTCTTCCAACCTCACTCGCTTTACATAAAACGTTATCCTCCATTTTCTCTTCCATCTCCCTTTCCCTATTAGCATCTTTGAGCATATCATTTTGAATTCTTGGCATACCATGGTTTATCCTTTCAAGGAACATTATCTAAAAAGCTTGCCTTCTTCCAAAAAAAATAAAAAATAAAATAAAATAAATTGAAAATGTGCCTTGGTGAAAACTTGGAAACAAGCACCTTGGTGGCAAAAGTAAAGAGAAATAAATTCATCCTATGGTGAAAACCACTCCCTTGCGGTGCCTTGGATAAGTACCATGATGAAAATTTGGCAATCAGGCATCATGCGTAGTTCTTCTACATATTTCATCCATTCCATCTTCTCTCTTTGATCTTGACAATGTTGATCTATACATGAACATTTGGCTATCTTATGAGCTATCTTACGATGATCTTGCTTTCATTCCCTTCCTATTTATCCTTCATATCTATCTTCCTCCATTCATTTTTGCCTATCACTCTCCTTTTCCCCTTTGGTCTTGATCTAATAAAAGGAAAAAAGAAGAAGAAAAAGAGTAAAACACAGTGCTATGAAGCCTCTTGACATGTCTACTCCTTTAGACTCCATCCTTTCCTGTTGTTACATTATGATTTTGTGACTTATCCTATGCTGGCCTTTCATTGCTTGTCCAAATGTGCTTTATATGATAATTTTTCCCTAGCTTGGGTATTCTTGAGAAGTTTTCCATTGAGGATTTCTTCCCTTCATTCTCATTCATTCTTTTGTCTTCCATCTCATCCACCAACTTGCCAATCCCTCTTGTTCTCCACCTTGCTAGACATTGGGACTGCACGATATGATCTTGCTTGGGAGTTTGCAATGGAGAAAGATTCAATCAAGTATGCAAAGAATTGTCAAAAGTGTCAGATACATGGAAACTTGATTCATGCTCTAGGGAGAGATCTAATTCCCTTTACTACACAATGGCCTTTTCAACAATGGGCTTTTGATCTCATATGTGCTATCCATCTGCATTTTTCTAATGGACATACCCATATAATCACAGCTATAGATTATTTTACAAAATGGGTAGAAGCGGTTCCTCTAACACAAGCAACAGGGAAATAAATATCTATGTTCATATTGAACTACATCATATGCAGATATGGGATTCCTCACTCTATAATCACAGATAATGGGGGACAATTCAAAAACAAAGACCTAGATGATTTATGTGCTAAATTCAAAATTACACAACATTGGTCTTCTATCTACTATCCTCAAGGGAATGGACAAGCTGAGGCTTCAAACAAGAATCTCTTGAAAATATTGCATAGAACAGTTAATAAAACAGGAAGAGACTGGCATCTCATGATCAATCCAGCTCTCTAGGCCTACAAAACAAGTATCAGAACACCCACTGGGGCTACACCATTCGCTTTAGTTTATGGGTCTGAAGCGTTACTGCCTATTGAGGTTGAAATCCCATCACTAAGAATCAGAATGCATGGTCTAGTAACTGATGAAGACTACAGAGTGTCTAGGTTGTAAGAACTTGAACTACTAGATGAGTGCAAACAAGTAGTGTATGATCATCTCAGAGTATATTAGAAGAGAATGTCTATAGGTTACAACAAGAAAGTCAGACACAAAGAATTTCAGGTTGGTGATCTAGTTTTAAGAGAGAATCCAAAAAATCAATCCCATAAAGAGCGCAAGGGGAAGTTTGAACCCAACTGGCTGGGTCCCTTTTTTGTCACTGCTACTTTCGGCTCTGGTGCCTATCAACTCTCAATGACTAAAGGAGAACAACTTCGAGAACCAATCAACGTTCTCCATCTGAAGAAATTCTATGCCTAAGGCCTTCAGTGTTTGGTAAAATGTCCTAAAAAAAATCTTAAAAATCTAAAAAAGTCTTGAAAAAATGAACATCTTGGTGAAAACCTAGCAATAGGTGCCTTGATGATTCACAAAAAAAGTAAAAAATATCAAAAATAAAAAAAATTGAAAAAATGAAAAATACAAAAAAATGAGAAAAATAAAAAGTGCCTTGGTGAAAACCTAGAAACAGGCACCTTGGTAGCAAAAATAGAATCTCTACCAAGATGGTGAAAACCTAGCAAATAGGTGCCACTTGTTTCAAAATGCTCCATCTATCAGTGCAATCTTGGTCTTTCCCAGCTTTCAGTCTGCATATATCTTTGTTTCAATAAAGTCGGTTTGTACACCAATAAGCTTGAGCGTCTATATCCTATTAATGTCCAAACTTGGGGGCAATCAATGTCATATCCTATGGCCTCCAATGTATCTTAGACGTGTCATATCTAGTCAGAGTCCTTTGAAGCTTCAAGTTGAGTCAGTCAGTCAGTCTCGTCTCCAGAAAGGATTTTGCATCAAACAACAACACAATCAAAACAACGAACTAAAAAACAATCTGTGCTTCATGCTTTTATCTCCTTGTATGCTTACTGATTCGCATTGAGATTTTTGCATATTTTGTTCCCACGAGCTCTTTGATGATGTCCTATATAGGATTTAGAGAGTGATGATTGGGGGCATAATCTTTTCTTTGTCTTCTGCTTGTATGTGAAAATCTAACAACTTTGGAAATTCTAGATTGAAATGGTGTCCGACTGTAAGAGCCTCTATCTCGAATTGGATGGCCATGCATACCTCGACCATTGATACCTAGAAAATTCAAAGAAATTTGATCTAAATATTATCTTTTTGAAGTGAGTTCTTTCTCCTTGTGTGAAACGCGATCTTGCCTAAGGATGTGAATGATAAAGGGTCACTATGGGTAATTCACATTGGATTTCGAATGATCTCTTGACTGTTTGATGTGTATGTTAAATGCAAGGCGTATTCAGGTCATCACGATGTTTATGTTCTGATGCTTATAGAAATTTCTATATCAAAATGGACATGATATTCAGGTCATCCTGGCGCTTGTGCCTTGGTGCTTATATCTAATCCAACATTTTGAAAACAAATCAATATTCATATGTCCATGGGTATTTTGACCAGTGGATGTTGTATTGATTCTTGCGCATACAAATCGATATTCATATGTCTATGGTTTCATAGCTAGTGGGCATTGTACTGATTTATCCGGTTACCAAAAAGTTTAATGATGATAACAAATCGACACATGATCAGTGACTAGGTCCTAGGTCTTAGGTTGCATTTCATTTTGCATGTCTCTTTGCATTTTGCATGTTTGCATGATCTCACAATGGCTGAATAAACTTCAAAGCTTAAACGATTCTTCAATCACCTCTTGAAATATAACAAGAGCTGAATTATACATGAAGGTTCCTCCAATGAAATAACAAGTAGAATCCTTTTTCGGGATCAAAATTGAAATCTGAGATCATTTATATTATAAACTGCTTGCATAATCGACCTTCAATCTTCATCGAAATCTAGAATTCAACTTAACTGATTATCTTACATCAAACTATCAAAATTTCAACTTGGTCAACCATGGTCAACTCATGGTCAAACCTAGTCAAACTTGGTCTCCAGGACCTCTAAACGATGCAGAATGCGTCTCAGACGTGTATAACCATTTCTCAAATAAATTAACATGCTTCTAAACTATAACGCTGACTTTTATTGTCAGATTTCAATTTTAATCCCGAAGGGGGCATGGTATTGCATATCATTCAAGTCTGTAAATCTAAATTTTTTCTGGAATTGTATCTTTCATCAGTGATCAAGACAACAACCACGTCTAGTTGCTGATTCATCAAAAGTCCTCATCACTTGGGGCAAATCTATCATCACTTGGGGCATATCAGATTCATCGATCCATATCAATCTGGTATTCTCTTAATCTTGTAATCTATATCAGCTTTTCACAACCATCGGTTCATTAGTGTTATTTCCTTGGTTCTTCGGTAACTGAAGGGGTCAGATGTGATACCTACATGGTTCTGCTAAGACAATCGAGTCTAGAATCAGTCACTCACTTCTTCGCAATCCTAAGGTTTGAAATCAGGCATTTTGACACTTTTTCACAATCATCGGTTCATCGTTGCTATAGTGAACACTATCTTTGGTCATTCAAGACCTCCTATATTCAAATCTTTCAATCAGTTTATCTTTTCATATCAGTTTCATATCTTTATCATACACAGACTATCTTTGAACCACTACACTTCGCACAGTAATTCAAAGAGGGGCAAAATGTAATACCCCAAAAATGGGCTATAGGTTCATTAACCTCCTACATCAACAAATCGAATAAAATAGACATCGAAGTCCTAACCTAAGGCACATCTGGACATCATTGAATCTAATTGATTATCTTAAATTCTGCATCGAGGAATATTCCTAGCAATATTTCTAATTATCTTAATTATCTTTAATTTAATAATTATTTGGCGATAAATCACATTTATCCTAAGTTTGATTAATTGAATATTTTCATATTTAATTAATTAGATTTAATATTTGCCACTTAATTGTTTAATTAAATTTAATTCTATCTATTATTAATTGTATTATTGAATTTTGACAATAAATCCAATATCCTATGAATAATTGATTAAATTCTTATTTAATTGATTAAAGCAAGTTGTCATTATTTAATAATATAGTTTTTAATAAAAGTTTGATTAAATAGTTAATTAACCCATAAATTAATTATTTAATTTCAAAAATCAGTTAAGTTGAGAATAAATCACTTTATTTATTTATTAAATCATAATTATCCATGTGCACATAAAAGGACCAGTTAAACTCAAAATTGGAAAATTAATGCAAGTTGTTAGCTTTTGGAAACTCAACATTCTTTTTGAGTTTTAAAGTTGATCTAAACTTCTAATTCAAGTTGAACTATGCTTTTGAATGATTTTTGTGACTTAATTATCTGTTATTTAAAAATAACTCAAAAATCAACCTGAGTTATTTGAGTGATTTATGGCTTTCTTTCATGCACCTCCAAAGCCTTGGATTTCTATAAAATCAAGGCTCGGCTCTTCAATTTCATATCTCGCAAATTGCAAACTTACTCTACAGGAATCATAGCACATCAGATTTGGAGAATTTGCACAATTGGAGCTTGGAAAATCAATTTGAGAATTCGAGCTTTTGTGAGATCAATTTCATTTGCTTTCATATCATATTATTTCTACATTAGTATTGCATATCAGTTTTTATAGCATAGATTCATATCAGTTTATCATTCTTATTGCATAGAAAATCCAAAGAAAAAAGATTAATTGCATTCAATTTCATATCTAGATCAATTGTATTCAAATCCTTCATTTAGGTGTCGTCTAGGTCACTGATCTCGATAGCAATCTGCGAACATCATTCTCGCACCTATTAGAAGGTAGTAAATCACCTGGTTAGTTTAGCTTTCAATTCATTGCACAATTTTGATTATAGCTAACCTCTAATATTTTACTGAAGTGTTGTGTCTACAGATCAAGTACAAAATTCACACACACAAATACACCATCGTGTATTAACTAAAGTCGGCATTGCATTCATTGCCTCATCTTTGCCATTTGTTAATACACATCAAACATATAATATGCACTATTTGTTAATTATTATAATAACAATCATTGTATGTTATATTGTTAATGATATGTATCATATGTTACATTACCGCAACAGTATCTTATGGAATTGTATGGACTGCATTCAACAATCATGACTTGATGAGTCTTGACTCATTAATGAGTCATGTCTCATCAAGTAATGATTGCTCACTGTAGTATATTATGAGATTCTTTAGGTGACTCTTAGACACCAAAAATTACAGTAATCTATTAGTTGTTAAAATGTCTATGAGTCTCTGTATCAATTAAATTTTGAAACTCTATACTAATTTCTAAGAAGTCTACCATATTTTACATGGTATCATAGCACTCGTTCTGAAGGATCCAAGTGGCTGATAAACTCAAGAAATTAATATTTAGATTGAATACATTACATTTTGAATGGAAAGTATTATCAGATTTGAGGACAGACTTGAGGGTGTTGATAACTTTCAATTATGGAAGTTCAGAATCATAATGTTAGTAAAAGAAAATAAAGTCAAACCTTTCATAAGAGAAGACAAATTGAAACCAAAGGCAAAACTTGATATATCAACTTGGAATGAAGAAAATGACAAAGCAATGAAGATCATCATTGATGGAGTTAGAGATCACATTGTTCCAATATTAACAAAATATGAAAGAGCATATGAAATGTTCAAAGCACAAGAGAAAACTTATGAGATAAATAATCCTAGCAAGGAAGTAACCTTGAAAAGGGAGATAATCACATAAGTACGAACAAAGGTGGGAAAATAAATTCATACTGTATGATTTGAGTCTCAGCTATAAGATATCAATTATCAATACTTGGCTGTGAAATTGATTGTAAGGAATTATCGTTGATCACATTAGATGGTCTACCTGAATCTTGTGAGACTTTTATCTCAGGTATAAGTGCTAGGTCTAAATTTCCAAAGTTTGACTGACTAAGAATAGATTGCCTTCAAGATGAACCAAGACTAGACAAGAAAGGACTAAAGAAGAAAACCATTGATGAAGATCTTCATGTACTAAATGTGAATACCCACAAGAAAAAGTTCAGACACTTCAAGAAAAGAAAATTTAATCCTGAAAACAATAAAAGAGATATGTCAAAAGTCTAGTGTTTTAGATGTGATAAATATGGACATTATGTAATAAATTGCCAATATAAGAACCATCAGGCTTCATTCACCAAAACAAAGAAGAAGACTAAGGAATAACTTAAAAATGAGAAGTTTGTGCTCTACTCTCCACTTTCAAACCAAGTTTCAAATAAAACCACTTGCATTATTGTCAATGGTTCTTCTAAACATATTACAGTGTTCAGAGAATTACTAGACTCTATGATAGAAGAATCCGAAGAGGAAGTAACTATTGGAGATGACTCTGCCTATCCAATGAAGGGTGTTGGGACATGCCCTATCAAATTAAAGACCAAAAATTCCATTCAACTCATTGGAGTACTATTTGTACCAAGTGTGATAGCTAAAAGTTGACCTCTTACTTAGCCATACACTTCAACATAGTCATTGTTCACCAGCTGCAGACAAGAATGAATATGAGGTTATTCATCTTGCCTATCTAGATGATTCGACCTGTTGCCTCCTATCTAGGTAGGGTTCAAGATTTCTCTTAGAATGAAGAGCCCAGCAACCATAGACTAGCACTAGAATGGAGGATTTATGTAGTTTAATCTAGAAATGAATATGCAAGATTAATCTAAAATGAGCATGCAATTAATCTAGAAATTATGAGAAATGAGCATTAATCTAAGAACGTTGAAATCAAACTAGATTAAGAATGAAATGCATATTTGAGCTAAACATGATATTAATCTAAGATATTATCAAACTAACAATGAAAGTGAAAGCTTTGAATGTAAACAAGAAGCAATGAGAATGCGACAACACTTCATTGCTCGAAATTTGGAACCTTTGAAGAGAAATGAGGGTTCTTTTATAGACACCCATGTTCAATCGATGGTCAAGATTGAATCAAACGAATGGTGGAGATTGAAAAGTAGTTTAGTTCAAAATAGAAAGCTTCCTGTAGAGAAACAGTCAACTGTTTGCCTTTTGAGTAAATGGAGCAGTTAACTTATTTGTTTCTTTTTTTTATTTGTGGTTAACTCAAAGTTTCCTTTTCCGAACTGAAGAGAAGATTTTTTTAAGATAATATCTGATTTAAATAAATAAATATGACCTCATAAGTAGATTTGCTCAATTATTTGATAATTAAATTCAATGAGGATATTTATTTAAAAAACCAAATATTTATTTAATTCTTTTTTCATTTGTATTTAGCTAAAGGGGGTGGATTTAATTTAATTGAAGTGCTAGGACTTCATAATTAAATTAATGAATCATAGGGTTTATTTAGCCAATTTATAGTCGATATTTAGGAATTAAATATAGCATGTGATTAATGCAAATTTAGGATTTTTTGCATTTGACATTAAGTTAAGTAGAGTCAATTAGGAAGACAGAATTGCCTAGTACAATAGGACTTTGATGATTCAGAAATTGATAGAGTGAGACTAAAATGCAACAAAATTGGTTAGGATAGCAAGATGCCAATTTTGGGGTATTACATTTTTCCCTTCTTTGAATTGATGTGCGAGCAGTGCATTGATTCAAAGAATAGTCTTGATGTGACAATTGATGAGGTTTTGAGGGTTATCTCCAGAATGAAGCTTAACCCTCAGAAGTTGAGGTTAGATTTCCAAGACACTGATCAGATCAAGTTGTCAAACCATCTCCAAAATGAAGCTTGATTCTCTGAAGTCTAGGTTAGATTGTGAAGACATCAGTCAGATTATCATTTTTGTAAGACTTTCCCCTAAACAAGGCCCAATCTTTAGGAGTCTAGGTTAGATTGCCCTAATACCCATCAATTAAATGATAACTGTGCAGAGTTTTTTAGAACTAACTCCAGAACGAAGCTTAGTCCTCCAAGATCCAGGTTAGATTGCCTAGATAACGGGAAAAAAGAGCTTTTGAGAGCCATCTCCAAAATGAAGCTTGACTTTTGAGGATCGAGGTTAGATTGCCCCGATACCTAGCAAAGAGTTTTTGAGAACCATCTCCAAAACAAAGCTTAATCCTCAGGAATCTAAGTTAGATTGCTCAGATACATAACAAAGAGTTTTCCGAAATCATCTCCAGAATGAAGCTTGATTCTTAGAGATCTGAGTTAGATTGCTCAAATACCTAATAAATAGATTTCAAGAACCATCTCCAGAATGAAGCTTGATTCCTAGGGATCTAAGTTAGATTGCTCAAATACTTAATAGATAAGATGACAAGATATAAGGCACAGAGATGCCCCTAGTGATTTGAGATTATGGAATATCCAGTTTTGACTGTGAGGTACAAAAACATGAATATGCCCCAAGTGATGAGATGCCCCCAATGATGAGGACTTTTGAGTTCAGATCAGATTGATTCAAGAGTTGATTCAATGATTCAATGATGCAATCATCCTGCCCCCTCGGGAGTGAAATAGAAAGATGACATGTTAGAAGAGCGATAGATAGCAATAGGTTGCACATATAGAGAGTAAATCGGAGGTTTAGAAGAATCTAGAATAGATTACAAAATATTTGATGAGATTTGGAATCAATTTTGAGTGGTTTCAAGGTCCTAGTTGACCAAGTTTGACCAAAGTTGACTTTTCATGAAAAAGTTGAAAATGTCAAGAAAATGATGATGTGATGTGATTCTGACAAGAATACGACATCAGAAGGTTGATTGCACAAGCGTCCGATCACGTCAGTCCAAAAATTTTAAAACATGATTTTGAGCTATCTAGGAGTGTCAAATTTTGATTTCAATCCCGAAAATGGATTCAGAGTGGTTGATTTAGCCAAGGGTGAAGTTTTCACGCAAAATGGAGCACTTTTGAAAATTATGCCAAAACCTATATAAGGCTCAAAAGGGTCATTTTCAATTCATTTGTAACCTTTGACTTTTAGTGATTTGGAGAGCTCTGAGCAAAATGGTGAATGTTCCAATGAGATTACATTGGTTCAAGTGATCGAGGCACCATAGCCGGTCATAGGAGTATGACCCCCCTCTGAGTAGTCGATAACTTGCTTTATATTTCAATTTGATTATGCATTTATAGGTAGATTAGCATGTTTTAGGGTCTAGGTCATAGGAACTTGCATGAGAAACTAGATTCTTCGCATGAGTCAGCAAAGATTCTCACGTGAGAAAGTACCAAAAAGGGGATCTTTGCACAGACATCTTTCCATAGGCTTGCATGAGATCTATCTTTAAAACCATGTGGGGAACTCATGACATGGGGGATTTCTTGCGCGAACTGACGTGCAACCTCACGCGACAAAGAAATCTTGCATGGGATTCCTGTTTCCTCGCACGAGAATCTGCAACAAAGGATTTAATGTTTCAAGCTAGATTTTGTGTGAAACCAACCAGGTAGACCACCTAATAGCCAGTTTAGGATAGGTGTATAAAGTCAAGTTCAGTTGCAGCTTTTTAAAGAATCATGATTTCGATTGGATACTGATCATGTGTCATCGCTTGCATTACAGGTGGACTTCCCTGACACTATGTTGTATTCACAACATCCCGTGATTGGTGAGGTTGTTAGGAAGTTAGACAATGTAGAGTCTGGACATATAGATTGATTAAGCCTATCATATTTGCATGATGTACTTGATATTTGGGTGAATCATGGATTATTGGGTGTACTCATCGAGCATTTCCATTCAGAAATGAACACATTTCATTTTCCACAAGGTGAGATGACCATGATGCCAGAGGATATCTACAAGATCCTCAGAGTACCATTCCATGGGCCGTGCGTGGAGTATGATGTATAACTAAGAGTAGGTACTGAGACACTCAAGGAGATATTTTGGGATGATCTAGTCATGGGTTAGGCTATCCTATGGGATGATTTGATCAAAGACTATGGTGTAGAGCATAGGTTAGCAATGGTATTAGTAGGGTTTCTATGTTGTTACCTCATGCTAGAAAGAGGACAACATGGTTTAGAGTGCAACTGGGGCTGGATGCTGCAATGAATGTTGGAGTAGCCAATTCACTATGGGTGGGGTCAGTGCATGCTAGCCCACATGTATCATGAGATGCATGAGATAGTATATAGGGACACCAAGAGCATGGCAGTAGGTATCTTTGTACTTCAGATATGGGCCTAGGAGCATCTCCCCATTTGCAGGGTAGTCTTTCAGGATACCAGACAGCTATTAGAGCTATATATTTATAGGTATGGTAGACCAATGACTCATCCCACACTAGGTAAGACTGAGTAGTGATTAGCATAGCTTGATAACATGGTTTTAGTGGTCTGGAGACCATGGGTAGGCACCGAGGTTTGGAATGATGCAAGGCATGAGTTGGGATATATGTTTATCTCATGAGTACTGATTGGCAGATTGATCATAGTGATTTAGGTATTCCCATTGATATAGATGATGCGGTAGTTTGACTATCCTCACAACATCTCTTAGGAGTACTATTCATATGCTTGCTTCATCGATGAGATGAAGAAGGGTTGGGGTCTGATACTAGATCTAGGGCATTCTATGATAGATGCATGAATATCACCAACCAGATGTGATTACATGGTAGTAGTAGTAGATCTAGGGATGATGCTGGCATATCAAGACCATTTAGCTATGCATCCATTCCCTTGGTACATAGATCCAATCAGCATGGGTCAACAGGTGCATCAGTAGGTAGTGCAGCCTCTACCACAACAACAAGTGGCTTAGTAGCAGGTACCACAACCACCGCCATAGTAGTAGTAGGGTCAGCAGTAGATGTCATGATAGAGGGTGACATAGGTAGCCATCCCCACTCCATGGATGAGGATAGATCCTGGTGTGGGTAGCAGTGGGTCACAGGAGAGATCTGCATAGTAGAGGACTAATGAGACATCACATTAGCCTCCTGAGAAGGAGGCACAAGTTGAGGATGTAGTTATGCAAGATCAAGCTGCACAGGATCCCCCTCCAGGAGACGAGGCCACATAGCTGTAGGACTTACTACAGAGGACCCAAGATAGGTTACGATAGGCACAGTGGGAGTTGGGTGATCTACACATATAGGTCACTATCTGAGATGCTCACCTGGAAGAGAGAGATCGAGAAAACAAGGATCTTGTAGTATATATTGGCGTAATTCCTAAGGCATCAAAGTAGGTACCAAGGTTTACTGAGTATGTCGAAGCTCAAGTAGTTTCACAGGGACCTCCTCCACAGGCACAACCTTAGCCAGATATGCCTCCACCTCCACTCCTCTAGGTGGCGGTGGCTAGAGTTAGATGTAGCATTTTTTTGAGTTGATCATGATGTATCTAAGGCATAGGCATACTTGTATTGCAGCCCATTTTTGAGATATAGACTGTGCTTGAGTAGCACCATTTTGTATATTGACACTTTGATATATATAGATATGAGCTTGATTCTTTTTGGTATCATTGTAAATGTCAATTATTGTCTTGAATGTGTTATGTTTTATGAGATGTATCCTAAATGATTAGATGGGTAGATGTGAAATGAAATTTATGTATGGATATACAAATGAATATGCACATGTTTTTGTTTTATTCTGTTATGTATGTATGCAATGTAAAATGCAATGATAGATGATAGATGGATAAATACAATGTATGTTTTGATTTATGTTTATGATGGATGTACATAGATATGAATAACATCACATCATAGTATTCAACATCAACAGGCTCAACCATATTGATAAGATGGTCATCAATATTGTCTGTGTAGTTGACCTTGTTGTTGGTATTCTTAGTCTTAGAGGATTCACCTTTCTCATGAGAAGGAAAGGGGTCTTTGAATGCTTGGTGATCCGAGTTCTTGTTATGACCACTCACAAAAACATCACCATTGTCAATAAGAACTTGGATCTTATGATGAAGTTGAATATAGCTGGAAGTCTTATGGCCCTTGTTTTGATGGTAATCGCAGTATGCAGACTCATTCCACCAAGCAGGTCATGGTTGTGGGTCATAAGGATGCAAGTTGTCTAGAGGCGTGAGTATTTGGTTTTGCAAGAGAGTCTTGTAAACCATGTCAAGAGGTTCCCCTAGGGAAGGGAACTCATGTTTGGGTTGAGGAACCCAAGGTTTGTTTCTAGAAAACTTCGCAGTTGGATGAGTGTCTGTCATAGCCTTTTTAGTGGCTTTGGTTGCTTGCATATTGGAGGTAAGGTTGAAAACATCCTTTGGAGGCTTTGAGGTTACGTTGTCAATAATGCCATCATTCACAACATCCTAGTTTTTGTTGACAAATTTGGTTTTATCTTTTCTTGAGGAGGACCCCTGCTTGTTATCTTTGTGTATGGTCAATTCTCCTTTCTTGACAATGAAAGCCTCTATTCTCATAGCTTGTTTAATTATATCATCAAAGGTCAAAGGACCTTGTAGCTGTACTTGGTAGCCAAAATCAGGAAGAAGAGTGTCTAAAAAGATATCAAGCCTCTCAAATTCTGGTATTTTGCAAGAATGTTTGGTGTAGAGCTATCTCCATCTCTGGAGAAAAGTCAGGAAAGGTTCTCCATGTCATTGTTTGAGATTGCAAAGATCATAGATATTAACCAGATACTAGATATTGTGTGAATAGTGCTTGAGAAATAAATTAACAATCTCATCAAAAGACTTGATGCCAGTAGGAATTTGAGAGAACCACTCCATAGCAGATCCACCCAAACTATGCAAGAATAGATGCATGAGGTAAGTCTGGTCATGTATAAATTCCATGGATAGAGCACCAAACTCTATCAAGTGATCCCGAGGATTAGAGGTACCCAAATATTTATAGTATTTGGGAAGTTCTATGCCCTTGGGAAAAGGTGGCATGCTAAGACTCCTATCAAATGGGAATGGACAGATGCTCTTTAGTGTGAATTGGGTTGTTGGTTTGTCCTTGGTTTTCATGAGTTTTCCAATATGTTCTTGCATGTCTTGAACAAGTTTTCACAATTTAGTGGTCTCTATTTCCTCTTCATTGACCACAAGAGTCTCAATTTTATAGTCTAGGGATAATTTGGCCCCTTGGTTAGCCAGTTTGAGAAAGTATATATCTTTCTCTTCTTTCATTAGAATCTCCATCATCTTACAAAGGCTTATGTTACCCTAAGAAACCTCAACATCTTGATGGGTTATCTCTTCATCATCATTACCAAGAATTTCAAAAATACTTTGGGATTGGAATTAATCTTGGTCATTTTGAGCTTGATGTCTATCTCCATCATTTTGAGACAGATCATGACCCCTACTATGTTCACCCTTTTGATATTGGTCAGCCATTGTGTCGATATCCATAGACTCAGTGTGAGGGTGTGCAGTATGGTGAGAGGTCATGGTGAAAGAAACCTTTGGTGCTTCAATAGGATCAATCTGAGATGATGACTCTTTAGAGGTCAGATGATCTTGGAACTATTACAACTGGGCCCAACTAACATCGCCATAGAAAGTATGCTGGACATGAGGTCTAATGATAGGAGAAGAAGAGAAAAGTGACTCCCCTCTAGACATGTCTGAGGAAGAACTTGAAGATCCCCTACAACACTCAGATTGTGTAACAAGTTTGGAATGGCCTCTACCTCAATTGTGAGGTCTACCTCTACCTCTTCTAGTGAGATGTGAAGGGAATGCATGGCTACTTTGAGTCACAACAATCATAGACAAGAATTAAGTAATGAGAGAGAACTAGGATTATGCTTGGAACTCTGTCTCTAGAAAAGAAATAAGTAATAAAAGTTAGATATACCTAGCACGAGTCATCAAGGATAAGGCTGGAACATCCAAGAGATGACTATCACATCGCAAGGTATGATAAGACATTAGGACAAGTAGACAATAGAGAGACAAGGGGAGTTCAAGTGGTCATCATGTGGTCCTCAAGCTGAGACATCTAGTTTCAAACTATGTACAGGCAGGAAAATAGGCAGACAAACCCTAAACAGGAATCAGATCAGGAAGAAAGCTAACCAGCAGATAAGAAATAGCTCGCTATTTTGAAAATTTGGGGATAGTCTCACATGAGGAAATGTTGTCCCACATGAGGAAGTGCTAGGTTGTGCATGAATATATGTTTTCTCAAGTGAGAAAGTATGGGATCATACCAAAAGCTGACAGGAATTTTGACATAAATGTGGTGAAACTTTGCATGAAAAAGTGCACAAAGAGCCATAGTCTCATGCAAAAATATGTAGTGAACATCACAAAGTACCAAATCTGATAATTTGAATCAATTTGTAAAATAGGCACAAGTTACGAGACATAACACATGCTGCTCTTTGATAGTAAATTCAATTTTTAGACTGGTTTTGGATAGTTTAGATTAGCAAACTTAGTTTTAAGGTTTCAATCATTCGTTAACAAACATAGAGTTTGGGACTAGCAGGTAGATGTGAAATAGTCAATAGTCAAAAATAGTCCCATCGAGGAAAAGGCAACTCAGAGGGATCATAGGAGTCTTGACAAGTTATATCATGTTGGATAGTTGAAGACTCAAAAAAAACACTTAGTTATTCCTACAAAGAAAATGGTAGAGAAGACAAAATCTATGCCTCACAACTTATGTTCATGTGTTCACCTCAAATAGCCATGTCACACCATAGAAGGTGCCCGTGTTTTTTTTATTTCCAAGGAATCAATAATATATGTTCAAAGGTTACCCTTGAAGTAGGGGCTAGTGTCATATACCACCTTAAAACGTCCATGTGCATGCCTATCGTGAGAATCTACGGGAGAGATTCTTCCCCCTCCCTGTGTAAATATTATGTCTCCTTTCGGATGTGAAACAGATAGGAAACTAACTAAGAGAGTGTTTAATAGGCTTTTGTTCACACTAATCTTTGGTGCCCCTGATACAGGGCTTGGGCCTTGTAGCCACAACTACACTTGAAAGTGTACACTCTCGCAAGTAGGGCTAGGAATGGTGCCACTCAGTACAAAAGATAGAGCTTTCTCAAGATGACAGTCATGGATCAAGAGAAAGAAGTTAACATGGCTTTAGAGTCTTTAGACTCAACAAAGCTACTTTATTATAATGAGGTGGAATCACCAGCAAGAGGTGTGTACTCACTTGGGTCATTCCCAGAGGTTCAACTTCCGGAAGGCCCTCTAAAGGTGACACAGACTTGGCTCGGATTCAAGGGCCAGAGTTTTTGATTCTCTCAAAAAAGAGAAGAGCATAATCCTCTACCTCTTCACCTTATCCAAACACACTAGACATGTTTATCATTGAGCTAACTCCTCCTCAACCAATCCAAAAGCTTTTGGGTTTTTGATTCTCTCAAGGAGAGAAGAGCATAATCCCCTAACTAATGGATGTACTAAAGAGTCACTACCTTTCCTTGCTCCCCTAGGTATCTATCATTCTAGTAGCATCTGGGTCTTGGATTCATCCATGGTCATCACTTCCATGTAATGAAGAGCCTATTACCCTATGCTACTATCAACACCCTTAATAGATTTTCACAAGGCTCTATTTAGACTATGTGAATAAGCAAATAAAACAAACATAATGTTTGAGTGGGTTTGAAATGGATTTGACAATTGTCTTATAATCAAACTGTCAGTAAATATGCCTCATTGTATTTTGGAAGTCTTCGAATCCTCCTACAACCCACTGTTATGCTATACCAGAAAATAGAATCATGAAAATAACAGCAAAATAATAGATGTCAGAAAATATAAAATTGAAAGTATAGAACTGCAAAAAAAAAAAAAATTCTTTGGTGTCAAGTTTCGTGCGAGATTGTGCATAGTCTCACATGAGAAACACCTTTTTCATGTGAGGAAGTGCTAGGACTAGCACAACTTCATGCAATACAGTGAGAATCTTTGTGTGAGAATCCGTACAGAGGTGTACAGACGTACAGACAAAATGCAAAATTTTGACAGAAAGTTTAAAATGAGATGAGGCCAAAAATTGATTTTTTGCCCCATGGTGGGTGCCATAAATGTGATAGCTAAATGTTGACCTCTTACTTAGCCATACACTTCAACATAGTCATTATTCACCAGCTACAGATAAGAACAAATATGAGGTTATTCATCTTGTCTGTCTGGATGATTCGACCTGTTGCCTCCTATCTAGGTACGGTTAGGGATGGCTCTTAGAATCAAGAATCTAGCAACCATAGACTAGCACTAGAATGGAGGATTTATGCAGTTTAATCTAGAAATGAATATGCAAGATTAATCTAGAATGAGTATGCAATTAATCTAGAAATGATGAGAAATGAGCATTAATCTAAGAACATTGAAAGCAAACTAGATTAAGAATGAAATGCATATTTGAGCTAAACATGATATTAATCTAAGATGATTATCAAACTAACAATGAAAGTGAAAAATTTGAATGTAAACAAGAAGCAATGAGAATGCGACAACACTTCGTTGCTCAAAATTTGGATCCTTTGAATGAGAAATGAGGGTTCTTTTATAGACTCCTAGGTTCAATTGATGGTCGAGATTGAATCAGACAAATGGTGGAGATTGAAAAGCAGTTGAGTTCAGAATAGAAAGTTGCCTATAGAGAAACAGTCAATTGTTTGCCTTTTGAGTAAATGGAGCAGTTAACTAATTTGTTTCTTTTTTTTATTTCTAGTTAACTCAAAGTTTCCTTTTCTAAACTGAAGAGAAGATTTTTTGAAGATAATATCTGATTTAAATAAATAAATATGACCTCATAAGTAGATTTTCTCAATTATTTGAATAATTAAATTCAATGAGGATATTTATTTAAAAAATCAAATATTTATTTAATTCCTTTTTCATGTGTGTTTAGCTAAAGGGGGTGGATTTAATTTAAATAAAGTGATAGGACTTTATAATTAAATTAATCAATCATAGGGTTTATTTAGCCAATTTATAGTCAATATTTACGAATTAAATATAGCATGTGATTAATGAAAATTTAGGATTTTTTGCATTTGACATTAAGTCAAGTAGAGTCAATTAGGAAGATAGAATTGCCTAGTACTATAGGACTTTGATGATTCATAAATTGATAGAGTGAGACTATAATGCAACAAAATTGGTTAGGATAGCAAGATGCCAATTTTGGGGTATTACACCAGGTATCAAGAGGAACCTAGTATCCATATCTGCACTTCAGATAATGGATATAGGGTAACTTTTATGGATGGTAAAGTAAAGGCTTGGCCAAAGAAATCCACTATTAAGCAAGCCCAAATCATAGGTAGAAAGAAAGGTTGTCTATATGAGTTATGCACTGAATCAAATCAAGTCCTAATTAATGAAATCACTAAGTCAAATGAGATATGGCATAGAAGAATAGGACATTTAAACTACAAGGCTC
>BSBK01010757.1:0-166482 GCA_027943335.1 Chamaecyparis obtusa | reverse complement strand
TATATATAAAATACATTAATACATCAATACATATGAATTACATCTATATATATATCAATACATATTAATACCTCTTTTTATATATAAAAGTTCAATTTTTTCATTTACTCCCGCCATTTTTTCATATATCTGAAAAATATCGGGTACCCGATATTTTTGGGTACACGAAAAAATTAGGTACCCGATTAGGCTTGTGCTTTGGTGTTAGGTTTGCCCAAGTGTACTGACACCTAGGCCTACTAAAAAGTCAACATACATTTTCACGCGCTTTTGGACGACTGAAAAGTGAATTTTTTTACATCACTACTTTTTGGCCCCTCATGATCTTGCACATACCCAAACGTTAAATATAATTATACACAATACATATTAATTTATAAAATATTATAATATAAAATATATATGACATACAATTTAAAACCCCTAAGATATTATAATATAAAATATATAAATTAATATATAATTATATATATAATACATATTTAAACATTATATATAAAAGTTCAATTTTTTCATTTACTCCTGCCATTTTTTCATGTACCTAGAAATATCGGGTACCCGATTAGGCTTGTGCTTTTGTGTCAGGTTTGCCCAAGTGTACTGACACCCAGGCCTACTAAAAAGTCAAGATACATTTTCATGCACTTTTGGACGACTGAAAAGAGGTTTTTTTTACATTGCTACTTTTTGGGACCCTCATGATCTTGCACATATCCTCCTTGGAAAAGGTGCCTTCGCAAACTTCCCCAACACATATCCCTTACACACATCATCATGTTCTGTGCTCACTTCTAGAACACCTATCACGGTCTCACAAAGCAATTTAAGTGCTCCATGATGAATATGGCCCATCCTCCTATGCCAAAGCTCTCCAAGATCTCTAGGACTACAGTTGCTCATGAGTGCTTTAGGAGTATCAAACTATAGCCTATAAAGGTGACCACTCCTAACTCCAATGGTTATGGGTGATTTCCACTCCTTGTGCTTGATCAACACATGTTCCCCTTTAAAGAGTACATTATACCCCATATCCTGAAGACCAGATACATAAATCAAATTCATACCTAAGTCTGGCACATGCAACACATCATGAAGGGGAATAATCTTCCATTCTCCCTCTGAAACTGAATAGTCCCTTACCCAACTAAATTGAGTTTCGACAAGTTTCCCATAGAAATCTGGGTACTGGTGTTCTCCTCCTTATAACTAGATAAGTACTCTCTAAATCCTGTCATATGAAATGATGCCCCACTATCTATATACCAGACACACTCTGAGGTTGAGCTGACCATGCAAGCTATGAGTGCAAACTCATCTTCTATTCTACTATAGAGATCTTCAACCATTGTTGAAGGTGCCACATGCTTCTTTCCCTTCTTCTCATTCTTCTTCCTTTCTGGGTAATCACTGATATAGTGACCATATTATTGACAACCAAAACACTTGATCTTCGACAAGTCCTTCTTCTCACTTTGGGAATTAGATCCTTTGATAGACCCCTTCTTGGCTTTCCCTTTCCCCACTAGGGAAACATTATCTTGTTCCACCTCACTTTGTTGAGTCTTATTGGCCCTATTGACAAGACTTAGTCAAACTCCTCCTGAGTGAAATCACTCCATAGTCGATCCCAACTTGGTAAGGCGTCTCATCCACTAACAACTTGAACAAAGACACCCCACTACTTAGTAAACCCATTTAGGGCTATTCTCACTATCTCATCATCATTAGGGCTATCTCCAACAGCTACTAACTCATCCTTGACAAGTCTAAGCCTGGTGAGGTAACTTTTCACATCTTCTCCCTTATTCATTCAGGTATTCTTCAACTTATCTTTGAGAATCATCTTCCTATTAGTGGTCGTATTCTGGTACAGATTCAGAATGGCATCCCACATATACTTCATCGTATCTAACTCTAAGATATGTGGAACAATATGATCCTTGACACTATCAAGGATTACCCTCCTCTCCTTGGCATCATCCTTCTTGTATGTTGCAAGTTGTGTTGCATCTATAGGTACAGCTACAACACTGGTAACATAATCCTTGATACCATTCTCTTCCAACACTAAAGAAATTGTAGCCTTCCACACACCAAAATTTGAGGCACCATCCAATCTATTTTGATCTCTCAAACCAGTTGAATCCATCTGAAGGGATAAAAGAATAATAATTCCAAAGTGATCAACTAGGTTTTATAAACCCTCAAAATCGTTCCTTTCCTAGGGTAAACTTTTTCTACCCTCAACACTACTCTGATACCATGTGAAAATTAACTATTGCAATCACTAATTGTTAATATCCTATCTTAAAAGATTATTTTAATTGTCAAAAACTATTTCATAGCCAAATATTGAATAACAACACAATTGCAACTTCACAAAAATAAATGCAGAAATAAATTTGGACACAAAGACACAATATTTTCGGACAAAATTGTCCCTAGAAAAACCCCTAAGGGAAAACCAATTCTACAAATGGAAAATATATTAATCTTTAGCAATATAAAAGTTACAAAAGATTCCTTGCCTCATACTGGCATAAATCTAACAAACTCTTAATATCTCCCGCTGATATCCCCCACTGCTATCCCAACGCTATCACTACGCCCTTTCTCCCACTACAAGAATATTTTTTATCACTATAGATACATTTGCTTTCACTACAAATAATTTCTTCACTACTTGATGTTTTCTAAATGCCCCTAGCCCCCTTTTTACACTACCCTCGCTAAAAATCAATGGCCGAGATTGATCTCAATTAACGGCTGAGATAAAAAGGCACTCAACAATCAAAACTAAATTGATTGTCAATAACTACTAATTAAATAAATATTTATTAACCTAAGCATTCTTGGGAAAACAAATATTAATTAATTAGGGAAAATGGAAAGCTTTCTCGCTACAAAACTAACACAGGCTATAGTGGTTTAACTAACATTAATATTTACAATTACAAAATGGAAAAACTTTGCTCTAGTTAAAACATTGGCTGAGGAAGGATACACATACCTCACGACCATCAAACAGGTTGCAGAAATCTTCAGGCCTAATACCATGAAGTTGCAACACTCTTAAACTTCTCAGTGAAAGAGTAGAAAGGATATTCCTCAATCTACTCCATGAGAAGGGAGAAGATTTTACTCGCACATCAGCAAGGGTTTTACTCATTGCAAATTAGACCTATGTGTCTACTTTAAAAAGCTTTCGATTGGTGAGTTTGCGATCTTGCTATTGTATGTTGATGATATGTTGACTGCTGATAATAGTATGAGAGTCATTCATGAGCTGAAGACACATTTGTCTCTTCATTTTTCCATGAAAGATTTAGGGGCAGCAAAGAGGATTCTTGGATGGATATAATCTGAGATAGACATAAGAGAGAAATTAAGTTATCTCAAGAAAAGTACATCCTCAAAGTATTAGAGAAATTTAATATGACAAATGCAAAATCGGTTGCCACTCCATTGGTTGATCATTTCCATTTGTCCTAAAAAATGTGTCCCTTCCACTCAGGGAGAAAAAACATGAGGATGGTCGGTATTCCTTATTCTTCCGTAGTAGGGATTTTAATGTACGACATAGTTAGCACACGTCCGGATATTGCTCATGCAATGGGAGTTGTGAGTGGTTTTATGAGTAATCCTGGTAAAACTCATTAGCAAGCAGTTCAATGGACTCTACAGTATTTGAGAGACAATTCCTCTCATGTTTTATGTTTTAACAGTAAGGCCCCTTATATTTGTGGATATGTTGATTCTGATATGGCTGGAGATTTAGATACATGGAGGTCAACAACAGGCTATGTGTTTACTTTTGTTGGGGCAGCTATTAGCTAGACTTCTCGAACGCAACAAGTGGTTTCTCTTTCCTCCACCGAGGCTGAATACATTGCTCTCACTGAGGGAGCTAAAGAGCTAATATGGTGTTACAATAGTTGTTTGGAGAGTTAGGATTTAAACAATCCACATTTACTCTATTCTCTGATAGCAACAATGCCATTCATTTGGCAAAAATTCAGCTTTCCACAGTCGTACAAAGCATATTGAAACCAGATTTCATTTCATCCGTCATGGTCTTGAAGAGGGAAGATTACAGTTAGAGAAGATTGATACAAAGGTCAATCCGGTTGATGTGTTCACCAAGGTTGTACCGCAAGAGAAGTTCAAATTCTGTAGGACTTCTCTCGGTATTGTGACGACATAACCATAAGCACCAAGTGGGGGATATCTCTAAGTAGCTCACCTCGTAGCATTGATTGGACTTCAAGTGGAGATCATAATGACTCTGCAATGTAACGGCTCTACAGACAGTTGTGAAGCCCAATCTTCCATCATCTGTAACCGCCAGATTCCCTATCATCCACAAATGCTATGAAGGTCTTTGACCATGCAATGTAATATGTAAAAGAGTTGAGAGTTGTTGGGTGATTATAACAGACTATTTTTTTAATAAGAGATATCTGCCCTGCTTGTAAAGTGGATGTAATCCATAATAGCTAGACGAACCACTATAATCTATGTGTCTCTGTGTCTGTGCATTTTTAATCTTTTATCTTCTATTCTATTTTAATTAGTTTTGTCTACAATTTTACTTTCACTATGCACACTGTTCAGTTGATTGCATGCGCATTTGCATGCTCAGATAGTCAGTTTCTATTAAGCTCTATAATGGATAATCCTTTGTTTCTGAGTTTAAGTCAAACAAAGTCTTCAATTGAGGCCCGATGTAATCCCCATTTTTTTAATTAATTATGTTTCATTTTCAATTGTAATGTTTCTTGTTAGGACCTTTCAAGTAATTTATCTTAAATTTTTCAATTAAGGTTTGCATTGTAATGTCTATGATAGGATTAGTCATTTATCTCATTAGATTGAGTTATCTCTACTTAAGCCAAATAGTAAAAGAGATCTTATATAATGCAATTGATATAATTTCTATATATATTAAATAAATTAGAATATATAAAGACCTGTGGTTTTAATAGAATGTAAATATAATATTTTATTATTATCATTGATTCATTATTTTCCTTAATTAATTCTTATATTTCCTAATTCTTTTAATACTAAAATATAATTTAGAATAACTAAAATTTTGACATTTATTTAATTTAATATATAAATGAATGGAACTAAATCTCATATATCTCATCTTACTAAGAGGACATATATCTCATATATGTAGTTAGAAGAAAGAACTACATAAGTCTTGATCCTATTCAAAAGCAATGTATGTAGACAATCTAGAGACGAGGTTATCCCTAGTATGTAGGTCATCGCGAATGGGGCTTTAGGAAGGTGATTTGTTAGTTAAACAAATTTATTAGATCTAAGATAAATTTATAGAGTGAGTGGATAGGAATAAAACTCACTAATATAAAGTTAATAAAACATATTCTTTGTACATTTGGAAGGAATCTCAGGAAAATTTGCTTGATTCCTTGAGGCTTTAGGCCAAATTCTAGGCTAGGACTCAAGCTAATTATATACATACTCCCTAAAATCCTGACCTCAATGCTCTCTCGTTAGAAAAGTCTAATCTCTAGGATCTTAGGGTGATAGATTGCCCCTGAGTTTATCTCTGGCAAGACCAATATGCGACCTATCCTATTTGAAGGATGGAAGCCTATCATGTTGATAGATTGATATCTAACCCATATGATGGATGCCTGGTTAGATGTCTATCATTTATGTATAGATGGATACCTAAATATACAAAAGAATGAACATGTAATAACTTAAAACAATAATAAGAAATAATAAAAGTTGGCATTTTGGGATTAGTAAGGAAGGGTTATTAGACTTAATGTTTGAGATAGATTTTTTGAAAGATGAATTGATGAAACTTTAGAAGTTTAATTTAGAACATATATATATATATATATATATATATATATATATATATATACATATACTATATATATACTATATATACATATACATATATAATATATACATATACATATATATATATATATACATAGTACATATATACATATATATATATAATATATATATATATATATACATATATATATATACTATATATATATATATATATATATATTATATATATAGATATTATATATATATATATGGGTGAACCCACAATAGTGGGTTACACTTTTTTGCCTGAACGGAGACCAAACTCTCCATTTTGAAAAAAAAAATCAGATTCAGATGCATATTGTCGTTAAACCATTTGAAATCAGAAGACCAATTAAATTAGTCTTTTAGAATTTTCTGTCTAGATTCTAAATATATATTTTTTCTTAATTTTTGAATTGATTTGAATAGTTTTTTTTTTCTCCCACAAAAACTAGTATGTTGTTGAAAACGTCATTTTCAAAGAGTTACATTATTTTCATAGAGCAATAATTTTTTTTCTAAAATAGATATCAATGTGCTTCTTTCAAATTTAGTTTTTTAACATCCATATAGAGGGCATGCAATTGGTTTGATAACATTATCACAATTATTTCATATTTTATTAATGTTTGAAGTTAACTAAACCAAAGCTACTATGCATCAAAAATATGTCTCAACATTGATCCTTTGTCTGAACAAAGCTATTATTTTCAACAAAATATTTTTAACAATAAATCATATAAACTTAGAAACTTGTGTGATTTTTGCATATTGCAAATTTATAATCATTGTCTAATTTTATATTCTTCTTATCATAAAAAAATTCTCTATATGATTTATTATATATTATTATTAATTATTAAATGAGTTTCGACAATTAATTTTTCCTTAAATATAAAATGACTAAACTGTCATAAAAAATGTATATGACAAGTAGGGGTGATTGTCAAATTTCAAACCTGAGGGAAACAAACCCTTTCAGAAACTTTTGATCTTTTCATAACAAGCAGAGATGTACTAACCCTCGTTGTCAGGTATCACAACTTCGAATGCCTCCTTTGTAATGCATTAAGATAAACACACAAGACAAGATAAGGACATACATGCACTTTCATAAATGTGTAATAGATAATTTTGACTAAATGTAACTTCCATAATTACAAATGCAAAAAAAAACTACAATGAATTCATCTTTGAATGACAAAGATCTCAAAACTTTTTTGCAAACTCCTTTAGTTGTTGAACAATCTTTATTATTAATAGCTAAAAATGTGTTGTTTTATCTACATTTGCAATTTGGAAATTTAAAATTTGTCAAAATATATTTGGAAAACTTCTTAGATTTTTTCCCAAATCCCTGTCTAGCATTTTTTTTAATAATTTTAAACTTTGAATGACAGATGTTTTCACTATCTCATCAAATTATCCAATATTTGAAATTGAAATGTACAAAGATCTTAAAGTAACACGATTTAAGCTTATTGAACATTCTCTATTATTCATAGCTACAATGTAGCCTTTTCTTTGTGCATTTGTAAAGTTAGGAAACTTTAAATTTGTCAAAGTCTTTCTGATTAACAAGGCTAAATCATGTCACTTTGATGTTATCATTTTTCAGACTAATCTTATAAAAACATTAAGTGGCTATGACTTTAAAAAATAGAGAAGTTATCGTTTCTAAGATCTATTGCTTATGAGCCTAAATTATTGTATTTTTAGTTGTATGTGCAACTAAAACTCTATTACCAATGGATAATGTGAGAAAGTTTTTAGATCTCTAGTATACTATTTGGTTCTTTGGTTTCAACATGAGCATTGCCTACAATTCAAGACTAGGTTATTTTCTTGAAATTGAAATTTTGTTGTTTTACCACAATGAAACTTATGTTCCATATAAAATTAATGAACAACATCATTCTTTTTATTTTACTAGCACAAGGCTTCTATTCCAAATCAAAATCATTAAGCAACAACATTTTTAGGTATCTTGTATTTTTCCCTCTTAAGAGATAACATTTCTATGTTCATTAGTTTGAAAGAAAACCACTACATTTTTTACTAATCTATTTTATGTTATTTTACGAATTGACTACCTTGCCAACAAGCTTTAGCTGATATTTTGAACTTTTTGGTGCATGAAATTTTTAACGATCAAACATAAGTAAATAATTGAAAGTGCAATTGTTCTTCTTAGTGCACTTCAAAATAATTAAGTCCCATATGTTTCAATGCATAGATAAACTAGCATGTTTCACATATAGAAAATAGAGGCAAACAAGCTTTTGCAATAACTTATTTTGGTAACAATTACTTTCAATCAAATCAAATCTCTAGTAGTTTGGTATTTATTTTTGTTCTCTTATTCTTCATTTTTCTACCAGGGATATAAGTAAACATTGCTCTGAATACAACTACTTTTAGACTCTTTTTTTTCCTATTTTGCAAATATTTTTGTTATTCTCATCTCCCACAAACTTTTTTAATGAAAAATTTACACAAATCAATTGCATTTCTATTACATACCAGAATATCTTTGACATTTTATGAGAACTACTAGGAATACTAGGCAAGACGGAATCAATGAAAAGAGACAGACACACAAAAAAAAAAAGTATTGAAAGAGTCAAAATATTAGGAGGAAGGTGTGTGCACAGGAAGTGTATCCTACCTACCTTTATAATTACTTGCATATCGTACCCACCCTTAGAACTTCCTGCAATCTAGACAAGATGTCATGTAGGCAAGCAACTAGATATTTGAGCATGATTATACACTAGTAGTTTCTACAATCCTTGAAATAATTATTCAACTATTTTGCCTTGCTTAGATCCAATTTCTATAATTTTTTAAAAGATCAACTCAACCATCTCGTCTTATATAAAGATTAAAGCTTTTACATCTATCTATATATTATTTTTATACTTAAGAAAATCATTCTTTCCATATATCAAAATATTATATATTTTTTGGCTAATTGATTCAAACATATTTATATTGAAGGGAAATGAGGGCATCACATAAATTCACCTGAGATCAATATGCACATCCAGTATCTAATAATTTCTTCAATAGCTTCTAATAAACTAATACAAGTACATACTACTATGTCATAAAAGTAGAAACAAACATAGTTGATTTCCCACAATTAAAATCTTAAAGGAAAGTGATTGCAATTTACAGATCTAATAAATTTTGATAGCATTATAACATATAGATTAATATTATAGAATCATGAAGCTAGAAGAATGAGACACAATAAGAAACACAAATATACATAAGAAAAACCCTTTAGATAAAAAATCCCACACTCCAAAACATTGAACTAATGTATTATTCAACAAGTTACAATACATTTTCAACCTCTAATTAAGGACTTTACATTTTTCCATAGGCAACATAATCCTCCTTTGAAATGAACTCACCTATAAACACGTTAAGGAATGGCGTGAAGACATGTCGATCTAAAACTTCTATTATCCATCCACATAGCATACCCGAAGTTGGCCCATTTTCGTTAAACTTGAGATGTATTGCCTCATCGTTAGAGAGTTGAAAGTCATTAAACACTTCTGAATTTTTTGACCACATTAGTATATGTCTTGTAGGATTCTTATTAGCCCCAGTATAGGTAGTGTAAGTATGACCAGGGAATGCTATTTTAATCCGGCAATCCGGATCTGCTAAAAAGAGTAGCAAAATTGCACCGCCAGGCTTGACATCAGTAAAATAACATTTCTTTATGTCAACTGAAGCCGTCCTGGAATACTCAAACTTCTCCAAAACTCGATATCCATCCAGTTTTCTATCTGCCAACTGTGCACAATTAAAATAACGAATCAATCAAAAATCATTATCAACTGTCATTTAGTAGAAATCCAAGTGCGGAGAAATAATTATTAATTGAATGATTATTATTAAATAACTTATTGTGGTAGTTGTAAATTTTTAATTATAATTTTTAACAAAATAATTAAATTCTATGAATAAAAATAAAATCAGATATTACAATAAATTTTTAATTGTTTTTCAAATAATTTTTTTTTGACTCACCAGCCTATCGGGATCTGATTTGTAGTACCACAATGGAGGACTTGGACTAGGACAGAAGGAGAATTGAAAAAAAGACAATTTATTCAATTGATCCAGACCCTGAAATTTGCACAGTTTCCAACACCCCTCGGCTTTAATAACTTGTATTGATCTTAGACCTTCCACATTAACGCTCCTTAGTTCATCACATCCGCTTATGTCGAAAACTTGAAGTCTTGCCAGATTAGAGAGGCAAGCCAGTGTCCTCAAGTTTGAACAGTTTGTCAGCTTCAGACTTATCAAATTGCCCGGGAGCCTTCCAATCTCTGTCAAAAGACGATTGCCGGACAGATCAACAATTTCAAGTTCGGGAAAGAGACTTTCGGCCCGAAGGATCTTTGAAATGTGGCTGTCTATTATGATTAAATCTGATAAACAACCTGAGGGATTTTGATGGGCACTCTGACCAGTACTTCCCTGGGCCTGAGAACTATCCAGTTGCATATATCCTGTCAGCAACTGCTCCAAATCAAGTGGACAAGATCGAACATCCAAAATTTTCAGATTCATGAATGCAATTGTTTCTGGTAACGCTCTCAATCCACAGTTATATATTCTAAAGCTTTCCAAATCTACTAATCTTTCAATAGAGTTGTCAATATGGAGCTCGGTGCATCCTAACAGAGTCAAGTCTCTTAATCTGCTCAAATTATATAGAGAAGATGGCATCTCTGTCAATTCTGAGCTCCCTATAAGCAGTTCTTCAAGAGCTTCCAGCTGTTCTAGATTGTGAGGTAATTCCCTCAGCTCAGTGTGGACCACATTTAAATGCTTCAAAGACTTTTGAAGCTCAGTTCCTTTGGGCATTTCCCTTAGCATGGAGCAACCTTCAAAGTTGAGGTACTCAAGCGTGGAGATTTTCCCCAAATCTTGGAGAACTAGCTTTGTGCAATATCGCAATGCTAAATATTGGAGTTGCAATAATTCTTCCGTAAAAGAATCTGGCAAAACCTCCAAATCGCTGCAGCCAGATAGATCTACATGTCTCAGATTTCTTACTTCCTCAAAATTGATTGGGAGTGTTTTCAGACCTGGGATATTTTGTAAAACTATCTTATACAAATTCCTGAAATTCAGCTTTGCTAACCACGCCTGAAACCACTGTCCAATTGGAGACTGCAATGACGCTGAAGTCCCAGAAGTTGAACCTTGTTTTGTTGAAATGACTGTTGAAGGTCCGGCTGTCCTTGCGCTTTCAAAATCTCTAGTGCATGCGACTTCCAGTGCACGCAGGTCCGAAGGAGGCTGCAGTGGTTTAACTGACATCAATATTTACAATTACAAAACGGAAAAACTCTGCTCTAGTTAAAACGTTGGCTGAGGAAGGATACACATACCTCACGGTCATCAAACAGGTTGCAGAAATCTTGAGGCCTAACACCATGAAGTTCCAACACTCTTAAACTTCTCAGTGAAAGAGTAGAAGGGAAATTTCTCAATCTACACTGAGTAGAAGGGATAGATCTCAAACCACTCCATGAGAAGGGGGGATACCGTGAGAGGGGATAAGGATTTAAACTATCCTCGAATTGACCCAAGCGAAGCCATGTCAAATCTCCCGACACACTATTGAAATTTTCCAGAATCTTGAAATTGTGAAGTGCCAGAAGTTTTATGTTGCAAATATCTTTATTTTGCAGATATTCTGGCAACGGGTGATCTTCATCTATACGAATTCCCCTTACATCGTACTGTTGGGCGGAGCCATGTGAACCAGAATCCTTAGATATGGAAGAACGCAATTTGTTATTTCATGCAAAAACATAATTTGAAAACAATTATGTTAAAAAAAATGTATAGATAATTTTAGCAAGCATGTATATTGTCTACACAAGGGGTTGTGATTAATTTAAAACGCTGCAGATGTATTAAAACCTTCAGTACGGTTGTAAAACAAAAACAGGGGATTTCACAAGATAAACTGAAGTCTACTTTTATCAAAAATAAAATTATATGAATTAGAGATGTGCGATACAGTCAAAAAATGGACAGCTTTTGTATTTCTTTTCTCAAGCATTATCTTTAATTTTCTGCCGAGATAACTATAAAGAAATAGAGCAACAAATAGTACTACAGTAAGAAAATCAGGACATGTGTTAAATTGTTTTTCTCTAAGCATTTTTTTTGTCAAGAAGAATCACATATATAAAAGACCTTTAAAAGGATAGGCTGGAGAAGCAATCTCTAGAATAAATGATTTTCAAATTATCTTCTGACCACATTATACAAGAGGGTATTTGAAGGTCTTCCAAGCGTAGCGAAACAGGGACTCAGAAGTCATTGAATTTCAAAATCCCTCCAATTTTTATTAATAATATTTTATATCAATAATATATTAGTATACTTATATATTATTTTATTATTTTAATAATAGATTATATTATATCATTTTATTTATTAATTTTTTTTAAATTATTTTATAAAATATTAATTTCTATTTTAAAATGGGGACATCACATAATCTACAGATGGTTGGTGTCAAAGCGATTTCTTTCATTTCTCAAACTTTCTTCGATTGATATCAGAGTCAAGAAAATACAATCCACAAGATTGTTAAGTCACCGAATTTGGGTAAGACGAAGGAGATTGGTTTGTCGCTGAGAGAGAAACAAAAGGTGTAGATCGATTGCCATTGTAGCAAAGAGAAATTGTAGTTGTGACAAGGAAGATTAAGGCGAGGAGAAATCAGAGTCAAGCATAAAGCAACACTATCAGGTGAATCTTTTCAATAGGAAAAATGGGTAAAAGGGTGAAGAAAGAAAATATAAGTTTATTATCATAATCTTGTTTACAATATTTAAATATATTCTATTTTTATTTGACTGGTAGGTAGTAATAAGCACACCTTGAACTCTTATTGTTCTATAAGCTTCCAAACATTAATAGCAACTGCAAAGAAACTATCTAGGATATTGACTTTATAAAGTGTTGCATACCCACTTTACAGATTACCCCAAACCAAGTTAGAAGTTAGAAGAAAGAACTACCTAAGTCTTGATCCTATTCGGAAGCAATGTATGTGGACAATCTAGAGACGATGTTATTCCTAGTATGTAGGCCATCGCGAATGGGGCTTTTGGAAGGTGATTTGTTAGTTAAACAAATTTATTAGATCTAAGATAAATTTATAGAGTGAGCAGATAGGAATAAAACTCACTAATATAAAGTTAATAAAACATATTCTTTTTACATTCGGAAGGAATCTCAGGAAAATTTGCTTGATTCCTCGAGGCTTTAGGCCAAATTCCAAGGTAGGACTCAAGCTAATTATATACATACTCCCTAAAATCCTGACCTCGACGCTCTCCCATTAGAAAAGTCTAATCTCTAGGATCTTGGGGTGATAGATTGCCCCTAAGTTTATATCTCTAGCAAGACCAATATGCAACCTATCCTATTTGAAGGATAGAAGCCTATCACATTGATAGATTGATGTCTAACCCATATGCTTGGATGCCTGGTTGGATGTCTATCATTTATGTATAGATGGATACCTAAATATACAAAAGAATGAACATGTAATAACTTAAAAGAATAATAAGAGAGAATAAAAGTTGGCATTTTGGGGTTAGTAAGGGTTATTAGATTTAATGTCTGAGATAGATTTTTTGCAAGGCGAATTGATGAAACTTTAGAAGTTTAATTTAGAACAGATAGAAATTATAAAGCAGTTGAGAAAGGATGGTGCAGGAGCCCCCTAAGAACCTAAGAGTACCAGAAGGTCAAAGGTCAAAAAATGAGAAATTTGATTGTATTTGAGTCATTTATGATGTATTAAGGTCATTTGAATATGTTTTAAGCCATGACAAGTCATTATACAAAGTTGTGATGGTCCCTTAAGTGACATTGTTTGATAAATGCCTTGTGATTGAATCCTAGGAAGGATAGACATTGGAAGTTGAATGATTGTTAGATTATGATGGATATGCCTCTTACATATTGTCAACATGATGAAATGATGTTTGGATCAACAGGATCCTAGGGATTTGATGTGTTTCTCATGATGCTCTGCATCAAATTGGAATCAGAGCTAGAAGAGTCTAAGAGTGTGAGTGGAAACTCGCACCAAGACCTAGCCCAAGGAGGATTTGTTATTTGTTCTATTGATGAAGTTTTTGGTTGTAGATGTTCGTCCATCTAGCTGCAAGAAGGAAAACAAGGAAGGTCTGTCAAGGGCCACAGGGATGGTCTAGGGCCATAGGGGATGGTCTAAGTGATTTCCAAAAAGTCCTGGAGAGAGAGGCAAGGAAAGGACTCCCAGGTGAGGCACATAAGTTGGTGAGCTGATGCGGCATGAAGAGTTGGACATGAAGTTGATAGAAGCACCATGGATGTTAGTCATTGCAAATGCCATTGGATGGAGTACCAAAAAGATTGTTTGAAGGCATAAGTAGCAGAGACATCCAAGATGAAAAGAAGACAAGAAGATGACACAAGTACTAAGGCAAAAGTCTAGACAAAGGCAAAGGTGAATATTTCAATCTAATTTTTTTTTCTTGTGGGTTATTGGTTCCACGTTTCCAAGGGACTTGGAAACTTTTCAAGGTCGAGAGTATGGTGTTGTAGCACCTAAGCACCTAAGAGTACTAGGAGGTCAAACGACACAAAAAGAGAAATTTGATTATATAATTGAATCATTTTTGACGTATTAAGGTCATTTGAATATGTTTTAAGCCATGCCAAGTCATTATACAAAGTTGTGATGGTTCCTTAAGGGATATTCTCTGATTAATGCCTTGTGATTGAATCCTAGGAAGGATAGAGATTGGAAGATGAATGATTGTTGGATTATGATAGAATATGCCTCTTACATGTTGTCAAACTGATGAAATGATGCTTGGATAAATAGGATCCTAGGGAGTTGATGTGTTTCTCATGATGCTCTTCATCACATTGGTATTAGAGCTAGAAGAGCCTGAGAGTGTGAAGAGTGGCAACTCACACTAGGACCTAGACCATGGAGGATTTTTTATTTGTTCTACTGATGAAGTTTTTGGTTGCAGGTGCTCGTCCATCTAGCTGAAAGAAGGAAGACAAGGAAGGTATGTCAAGGGCCTCGGGGGATGGTCTAGGACCACAGGGGATGGTCCAAGTGATTTCCAAAAAGTCCTAGGGAGAGAGGCAATAAAAGGACTCTTGGGTGAGGAACAAAAGTTGGTGAGGTGATGCAACGTGGAGAGGTGGACATCAAGTTGGTAGAAGCACCATGGATGTCATCCATTTCAAAATTCATTGGAAGGAGTACCAAAAAGATAGTTTGAAGGCACAGGTAGTGGAGGCATCCAAGATGAAAAAAGACAAGAAGATGACACAAGTACTAAGGCAAAAGTGAAGACAAAGAAAAAGGTGAAGATTTAAGTCTATTTTTTTTCTTGCAGCTTATTGGTTCCACGTTTCCAAGGGACTTGGAAACTTTTCAAGGTCGAGAGTATGGTGCAGGAGCACTTAAGCACCTAAAAGTACCAAGAGGTCAACGATCACAAAATGAGAAATTTGATTATATTTGAATCATTTATGATGTATTAAGGTCATTTGAATATGTTTTAAGCCGTGACAAGTTATTATACAAAGTTGTGATGGTTCCTTAAGTGACATTGTTTGATTAATGCCTTGTGATTGGATCCTAGGAAGGATAGGGATTGGAAGTTGAATGATTGTTGGATTATGATGGAATATGCCTCTTACATGTTGTCAAAGTGATGAATTGATGCTTGGATCAACAAGATCCTAGGGAGTTGATGTGTTTCTCATGATGCTCTGTATCAAAGGATGTCTATAAAAATTCATGTGAAAATATTATTCTTAAAAAAAAATTTGAGAAAGTTAAGAAGTCAAATTAAGATTTAGAAAAAATGTAAAATTGTTAGAAAAAGAAAATGAGATTTTAAAATCAAAGTCATTAGTGTGTGACGTCTCGTGTAGCATAGAAGATTTATTTTTTCCCTTGATTGATCAACTAATATGGATGATGTGCATGGAGATTTTTTAGGTGAAGATGAAGTTAAAGGTAATGATATGTGTGAATCTCCAAATTTTATAAGTACAAGTTGTGATGTTAAAAAAAATGTTCTTTTGAAAATAATATTGGTTTGATGATCGTGTAGAAAATGGGATATAAAGGTAAATGACTAGAAAAGTATGGGCAAGAAAAGTATGGGCAAGGAATAAGAGAGCCCATTCAATTAATCATAAGGACAAAGAATGGTGATCTTGGATTTGGTAAGAAAGACAGATTTGATATTGTGAGTGTTATAGGCTCATGCAAAATACCTCAAAGAATGTAGTGTTCTTATTGTTCAAGGGAATCACATAAAGAATGAAATGTTGGCATTTTTTACCCTTGTTCAATTTTTGGGTTGACGAAACACTCTGAAAAGTCATGTTGGAATAGAGAGTGGAGTGTCCAATCTATAAAAGATCAAGTATGTAGATTGATTATGGAAGGATTGGTGGATCTAGTTGGAAAATGATAACATGTATGAAGGTTTTATAGGCCTATGTATGTGCATGTAAAAAGAGATAATGGTCAAACTAATTTTGGACGATTGAGTCAATTGTACGATGATTGCTTGCTATGATTGACATATTGAAAGGTGTCAATAAGTATTCTCTATATTAGAAAAAGGAAGGGATAACCTTGTGATCTCTTAAGAAAGGAGAGAAATGAATAAATGCATATTTGATATCTACAAGAAGTGTTGTATAGTGAGTTGGAAGAAAATTTTGCATAGTAGATTTCAAAGGTTTAGATATTGCATAATTGAGTTATCTTGTGTTGACAAGGTCACATTGAGTTGCAATGATCTTGTTTATAATGCTTTGAGATCAAATTGTGAGTCTCATCGTGAACAAGGAGTATGTTGGCAGTTGATGCTAAAGTCTCACTATCGCTCAACTCAATGCCACTAGGATGGACAATATTTAGTTGATTCCCATGCACATTTGCATGCTTAGACAATCATTTTGCATTATTTATAGTTCTTTGTCCAATCCATCTACCAATTTTAAGAATGCATGACGATGTGTGTGTTGAGAGTCCAATTTTGGTTGACTCATCTATATTTAGTTAATATATTATAGTTTATGTATAGTGGCTATGAGCACTATAATAGATAATCCCTTGTTGTTGAATTTGTCAAGTTACACAATGTTCTCAATTGAGGCATGATGTAATCCCAATAGAGAAAATCAAATTTTTTGTCTGTGTTTCTATTTGTTGCCTTGCATTTTAAATCTACTGGGACATATTCTTTCATTTAAAATTAGGAATAATTTAGAAGAATTTATGAAAGTTCAGGATTTTTTTTGTAAGTAGCGATGTCTTGATACAAAAATGGCATTGATGGTGATTTCCAAGAGACTAGGAAATTTTTGAAGTGCTATGATCACTATCTTAAAATTATTAAGAATTGGGAAATGTTTGGTGTGCTATAATCACTTGCATCCTTTGATGAGTAGGAAATATTTTTTACAAGTCAAAATGTGATATTGCTATTAGACTCGACTATATAGTTTTTTTTGAGTCAAATACGTGAATTAATAAACTTGACTCCAAAAAATTACACAGTTAAATTTGATAGCAATATCATAACTAAGATACCTTATTTCCAAGCCTGATCCGATGATTTTAAGAAAGACTGATCATCGTTTTTAAGCGTATAGATTGCAGCGGTCAACAAAAAGCCACATCTAATAGAGGAAGGCTTGCTAGAGAGCATAGAAAATTACAGCCTGCCAAGAACAAATCTACCGTTAGCTTTTTTGTCGAAAGATTTTTGTTTGTAATCAATGAAGAGGCGTCGCTTCAAAGGAGATCGTCCAATGTTTGTCACTGCTCCAAATCGAAAAGGGATCGCTAGAAATAGTAATAAAGGTTTATAGAGTCCACCCAGATTGCAGAGAAAATAAGATTGTATAAAAAGTGAAGTCGATCCTTAACTCAAGTTCAAAATTACAATGCCAGCAAACGGAAATTCAGAAAATAACTTTGCAAAAATCAGACTTATGTTTATTTTTTATGTGCATTTTCATTCTTAATGTCGAAAAATAACGGAAATTGTTTAAAAACGATGAGATAAAATACCCATGTAGAGATCCATTTATCGTTTCCGCAACAAAGGCGAAGAGGTAACTCTTGTCTGCCGATTTGTCTTGCGAAGTCCCTCACTAAATCGTGCATTCTTATTTTGAAGCTCCCCTTTTCTCTTCTGCAAATACCCGAACTTCTATCCTCGCTTTGAACCTGGAAGTATGTTTGTTAGCTACATTACAGTAATAAATAGTTCTAATAACTTACATAAATCAGGATAAAGATCTATGCTTATTTAAGGGGATGCAGGCTGTTTATACCACGAGGCATTTACGATGGAGAATCCGAAGACATTGAATGCCGTCATCATCTTTCAATCCATCCAAAACCCTCTCTACCAGATCTCTGTCTTCTCCAATCAAGAAATGGGCAACATCTAAAAAGGCCTCTTTCTCTCTAACCTCAAGAGATTCATAGCTATCCATTACTATCTGCTTTACCACATCTGTCGGCAGTTGTTTACTGAGGCTCTTCAAGTGCTTCGTCCACCTGCATGTATCGCGTTCATTGGCCAACTGTTCTCCTAGAAGTATCAAAACCAAAGGAAATCCACCGCATATTTTAGCCAATTCTTCCACCATTTGTTGAAAAGGGTGGACTGGTTCGGTCTGGCCGAAAGCATACCAGCAGAACAGCTCCTGGGCATCTTTGGCACCTAGTAATTTGACATCGTATGTTGGGACTTTACGACTCTCAAGCAAAGCGCGGTCTCTAGATGTCACCAATATCAGACTGCCATTACCCACAACAGTCTTTACACATAACAGATTTTCTATTTGCTCTCTATCATCTATATCGTCAAACACAATCAAAACAATCAACCCTCGCAGACGATCTTGAAGAAGGGTTCTACCTCTATGCGTATTCCCAACACACAATCTCTGATCCCGCAGCAGATCCCTAAGCAGAGTTTCTTGAGGCTGGATCTCTTTTACTCACGGATAAGAAACAAGATCTCTCGAATTGGAAACACTTGGAGTTGTAGAGATGAGTAGCAAGAGTTGATTTCCCCAATCCGCCAAGCCCCACTATCCCCACGACATTGGTGCCGCTTCGACACAAAACCTCCGTTTCGAAATTAGCTGCCGCTTGAAGAAGTCCCACAGGATGATCACACACATATAACAGTTGTTTCTTTCCCACCTTTTTTAATACTTCCTCTACTATTTCTTTCAGACGATCTCCGTAGTTACTGAAAAGAATTTTAGAATTTGTCATAAACCCGAAGCTCATGTAAAAAACCCTAAAATAATATATTTTCAGATTTTTGATCAATGTAAATACTTACTCCTTCTTCGTCTCAAACTCCACGCCAGTAATATCAGCGACTTTGTTGAGGGCGTCTATCCAGCTTTCCACTCCTTCCCTGCCCTTGTTTCTGTGATACTGAAAAGCTATGGCATATGGTCCCTTGTCGACAGAGCGTAGATCCCGAGGCTGGATATCGTAGAAGATGGGGATAATCTGACTAGAGTTAGATTTAAGCATCCATAGCAGCTCCTCCAAACACCAAACGGATTCCGCGTATGTTTCGGAGAAAATAGCAATCTGAACAGAGGCACTACGAATGGCAGATAGAATTGCAGGGGGAAAGGGATCTCCCGCTTGGAGTTCCTTTTCATCGAGAAACACCCTCAATCCATGCTCACTGAGATCGCGATAGATGAGGCTTGCAAGAGTTCTCTTGGTATCAGGTCCTCTGTGATTAATAAAAACATCATAACGTGGAAAGTCGTCCGCCATAAGGAGATCGTTCACTTTCACAGACTAAAGAACGCAGCAAAAACAAATTAGCGAAAGGATGAACACAAAGTCACACAAGGGAGCGGTGGTGTATGAGAATTTAGCGTGCTTCGACAAAATCTGCGTAACATTTGCAGTACAGTCCAGTCAGTGGACTAATAGAATTGTTTTTTTCTTTCCTTACTGTGATTCTAGTCAGAATGCGCGTGATCTTTCATACAAAGAAAGTGGGGTCACCGTCCTACCATTGTAGAAACTGGGATCATGTTACAATGGTAGGACGGTGACCCCACTTTCTGGTACATTTTGGCCTTTTTCTGGCCAGCCAGTCCACGCAATTTCTTTGGTGCAGCGTTAATAATTCGATTGGAGAAAGTTTCGAGATGAAATGACTGCCATGTGAACGTTTATGCTGGCATTTGGACCTTTTCAACTGATTAAGATTGCAGAATAGACAGCCATGTGAAAAGTTTACAAAGTTTTGTCAAAGTTTTAACTTTCCGTATTCTTTGGCTGCCAGCTATCACCAGCTGTTCCACCCGATTTCTACATTTTTACGTTCCACCTTTTTTGTACATTTTGGCATTCCCTGCCTTGCTACTCACGCAGCTTGCATTAAGGACAATAGTTTGCTGGGGAAAAGTGTATGCAGAATGTACCTTCCAAGAATGAATTAGGAAAATGAAAAAGCATAATGTTTGAATTTCCTGAATTTTATACTTACATTGAGATAAGAATGTTTTTTCCGAAAATATTTATTACTAGTACTTGTACTTATAGTATGTTCAAGAGTGGCTATCCTTTCAAAAGAATGCACCTCTCTACACCAAAAAATGTATTATGCACGCATAACATACATGGCAATACATCAAAAGTTACATAAAGGGAGTATAATGGAGAAAACAGAGGAGCATGACATGAGTGTGTCAGCGGGAGCAGACTGGAGTTTGTCAGTTGAACAATTTGATTTGATTATAAGAGTGCATAAGCAATCTGATTTGATTGATACTAGTTTTTAAGTTTACATTTCTTCTATTTTATTTTTTAAATTGTTGTGATATTTATTAATATTTTATTTATTTTTCTAAAAATGACGTAGGGTCGAAAACACACAATGTTTTCGGCTTGCGCACTTGCACACTTATCAATTGAAAGGGGATTAATCCCACATTCATAGTGTGAACAAAAAAGCTAATATTCATATAGCAGAATGCACAGAAGTAAGGTGTCCAAGTGTGGACACCCATATGGAGCTCTCTCACGCGTGCACGAAGATTGAGGTGATGAGTTGGCTGACGATTGGAGGTGACATGGCGGTGGGTCCTATGCGAAGGTAAGAAAATTTTGACACAATGTGAAGAGATGCAGGTCGGATACCTTGGGATGCGTGCCCAAGATCAACGATGGGCGCGATCCCACAATGAGGAAGATGTGTGAAGGTTAATCATCGCGGGATCACGCCTGATCGACATGTGTCCCACGATGAGGTGGCAAGATATGTGCAACTTGATGTCTGGTTGGATAATGTAGCGAATCAACGGTTGACACGTGGCATAGATGTTGATATGGCGCTAGTGACAGGGCGATGAGGTGGACAGTCAGGTCGGGTGCCTCGCAATGCGCGCTCAAGGTCGACGGTGGGTGCAATCCCGCAATGAGGAAGATGTGCGAAGGTTAATCATTGTGGGATCACACTTGATCGACATGTGTCCCGTGATGAGGTTAAGTGCACAAGTGCGATGTCGAAAACATTATATTTTTTCTACATTGTGGGTCTTAGTCATCAGCAAAAAATGATGCAGGGTCGAAAGTGCACAATGTTTTTGGTCCCGCGCTTGTAGTTTAAAAGGATAAGTGTGCAAGTGCGCGATTGAAAACATCATGTATTTTCTACATTATGGGTCTTAGTCATAAGCAAAAAATGGTGCAGGGTCGAAAACACACAATGTTTTTGGTCTTGCCCACCTACGCACTTATCAATGTTGTAGTTTAAATTGTTCTTACGCGATTAAGACTAAGGTGTATAAATGGATAAGTGTGCAAGTGCGCGAACGAAAACATCATATTTTTTCTACATTGTGGGTCTTAGTCATCAGCAAAAAAATGACGCGGGGTCGAAAACACACAATGTTTTTGGTCCCGCGCATGGAAAACATAGTGTGTTTTCGACCCTGCATCATCATTTTTTAATATTATTGGCAATATTACTAAGAATTTAATTCCCTCTTCTATTTAATCCCTTTTATACAAGTTTCCTCTTTTCATACATATTTCTACCCTGATATAGTTCTTTCCTTAAATCCTATTACCTCACACTACATTTTCATACTAGAAATAAGTTATTAAATCAATTTTAAATGAGGCAATAATCCTAGAGGGAGAGAGAGACATGAGAGACCTAGATAGGGGAAGAGAGAGGTGAGATATATAGAGGGGAACAACAAGAGATGGATAATAAGATATGGTTAGAGAGGTGGATATGTCATCCCAAAACATACTAATATAATGCATATAGGTCAATCAAATCTTTTAACATTGCATAGTGTATTCTTGTCATTATGTACCATAAACCTAACCCTAATCCTAACTATAATCTAGTCCTAACCCTAAACCTTAATTCTATCTCTAACCATAAACCATAACTCTAAATATTTAATACTAGCCATTATGTAAATCCTAACTATAACATTAATTCCTTCATAAACCCATAACCCTAATCCAAATTGTAAAACATTAGGACCCCTTAAGACCCCTGAGGACCCCTTACCATACATTATAAGGGATAAATACCTATTTCTGACAGGTGTAAACAAAACTAAGTGGTATTCTTGCTCAATTGCATGATAATTAGGTTGCATCACACTAATCTCATTGAACTACCTCACAAGGAACTCAATCATCAAGATCACAACCAAATCACAAAAAAAATTATGTATGCCATTGTATAATAAGTACAAGTCACATGAACAATAACATAACATCTCAAGGTTGCAATACATGGGCTTTGATACTGGATGTAATGCCCCGCCAAGGAATCATGAAGGATAAGAGATACAAAGACTCATGCACGTGATATCTATGTCAATTTCATACAAAGAAAGTGGGGTCACCGCCCCACCACTGTCTATGCAACACCCAAGATATTCCATTTACTTTAATTGTTAATTAAAGAATATTATATTCATTGTATTTCAATTTTTAAGCAATTAATTTGCTCGTTAAGAAGGGTTCATTATTCCAATAAATAAAAACCAAAAGGGTTCCCATCTTTTATGTCCTTATCAACTTTTTCATAGGTGGATGACAGCAAAGGGATATTTGGCATCAGGAATTAAAACTAATATTTGTCAATACCGTCTCGAAGGCTAAAGTCGGGTGCTCCAATTGTCAAGAGTGCATTTTCTCATCATTTTCTGAGGCAGTTTCAACCATAATCATACATGTGATATTATTACTCTCTAATGTAAGCCTCGTTGTTAAATTTAGATCAAGAATGTATGACTTTTGATTTTTCTTATATTAACTTAGTATGTGTGATTTATATAATCACAACAGATGTATATATTTATTACAGATATATTAACAGATATATCTAATTGTATTATATTATAATTATGCACCTTTTAGAAGATATATTGTATTGTTTCAAGTATGTATATTATCTTCTTGCAACGTATATATTATCTTCTGAGATAAGTATATTGACTTCTGTGATATGTATATATCCTCAGCGATATATTATGATCTTCGTATGTAGTCTTCTGCTTTCGATCTGAATGTTGTGTGTATTCTTCAGTGGTTTCCAATGATCAACTATATGCAATATATATATATACCCTCCATCACAAGCGGGTGTCTTTTGATTAACCAAACAGGCATGTCTATTAGTTAATCACAACTTTCCTTAATTGTTGTTAATTGAATAACAGTTTGTTAACGATTGTTAATTGCCGATGTTGTTTGATAGTTGATCATTGCTGAAGATGTTTAATAGTTGTAATCATTATTGTTTGATCAACTAAACTATATACATTGTATATGTATATTGATATATATAATAATATCATTATTATTATATATATCAATATGCTTATATAATGTATAATAATATTATCTCATATCATTTCATCTGAATAACAATATTATTAATTCAATGATGTTTATTTAATTCAATATTATAAAGAGATAATGTATGTTAATATATATATATATATATATATATATATATATATATATAGTAGTAATATCCAATATTATTATATATTAATATATATTATTTATTTATTTTCTCATAATATTATGATCATTTTATCTGATCAAAGCTATAAACATCAACACCCATCCGTAAGTTTATGAATGGTTTAAAATAACCAAATATTATGTGTTCCAATGCTAATGACATAGTATTTTCTTTCATATTTTTTATAAATACGAAGATACATTTTTTTTCAAAAATATTTATTAATATTCAAATATGTGAATTTTAATTGAATTTAAGTTTTTTTTGCATGTAGGGATTATGATTGAGTTCTAATAGTGAATGTCTAGACTAATTAGTGCCATGTGGAGCACACTCCGTCTTTAAATTTGATGATCAACTTTTTGTGTGAAGAAGTTTATCATAATGGTCATTCATTGCCCCCACCCCAGAGCCCTATCTATAGTAGGGCCCTATTTATAGTATTGAGAAGTCAATTTGGATCCTATCTATAGTAGGGGCCCACTATCTAGTTGAGCCATACATATGAAATTGACTTACTTGATGACATGGATATATCACCTATATTCAACATTGTTAATTTGTATGAGTATCATGAGTTGGATGAAGAAATGACGGTACCGAATGATTATCCTAAGAAGCAGATGGAAGAAGTTGAGCATATTTTGGAGCAAAGAATTGACAAAAGTACAAGAGGAAAATAGTATATGGAATATCTGGTAGAGTGGAAGAATACACAGATTGAAGACAGTTCATAGATTTCACAGTCTGAGTTGGATGTAGATTGGATCATACTTATTTCATGATTCGGAGAATCATTTCCAAATAACCCCAGGTGTCTGATGTAGGAGCATCTCGGGTCCTTGGCAATCTTGTGTCACCAAAAAGGTGTTTGTAGTTTTCAGTTTTGCTTGGTTCCTTCCTTGACTGAGTTGGTTCGGTGTTACTCGGTTTCCTTTGTTCGCCAGTGTTGGTTGGTTATCTCTTTGGTGCTTGGTGAATTTCCCTAGCGCTCGGTTATCCTTGCTTACCGACAGGTTTCTTTTGAGTTCCTATTGAGGCCGACTCTTGCAATTAATTTTGGTCACAGATTTAATGCTGGCATCTATCATTGGGAAGCATGTGGACCTAGATCTAATCATTCCTTCTGTTAGTGGTGGATCTGAAGGCCGACTTGTTCGGTAGCCTCTTGTATAAATATAGTTGTTTGGTTAGAGTTTTAGGAGTGAGTTTTTGGGATAGAGGATAGAAGATAGAAATAGAGATTGTTAGCAGATCCTCACATGTTTAAGGACTTACGTACTTGATTGTAATATCTGGTTGAAACTGGGAAGGCGTTATAGCCCGACATGTATGAATCAATTTGAAGATAATTTATATTAAAGATCCTACATTCTCTCTCACTTGTTGTTGTTGTTGCTTCCATGTGTTGTTCTGCAAGGTGGATTTGGTTAGGGTGTGCCTTTGGCCCCTCTCCCCATCCTTCCTTTGTGTCATTACCCCTGCAACCACCAACTTTCCTACATATTTGGTGTTATAAAATAATGTTACATGTTAATATGCACCCATCCCTTGAGAATCAGACAACCATTCAAGGAATGGATAAAGTTATTTAACAAAACCTAAAACTATGATATTAGAAAACTTAAATCCCTTACACTAGTCAATATAAATCAGTGATTATAATTCAAATGGATCAGTAAACCATTCAAATACTGAGAATGTGACCATATTAATGTGATCAATTCATCTAATGATAGAGATCAATCAAAAGAAAACCATAGATTGCAAGTAACCTTGAATTTGATTGCGAAAACTTTGCTTCCAGCTGTACAATCACATGTGCAATTACATTTCTACCTCTTTTGAATTCATACACGGGTATTTAAAGATGTGTCTCAACCTCCTTAACCAACTCTAAGTGTTTAGAGGTCATTACAGTGCATAACAAATGAAAAATAGACTTTCCCTCCTAAATCCAAGTATATGTTATGTAATTCAAAAATTTGAATTTTTAACTCAAAAATTATTAAATATTTACACTATCTGATTTATCTAACTTCATAAAATGGATTTATAACCTTATTCTAAACCTCTCTAAACTACTCTAGACCCCTTGGGTACTATTGACCCCCCTTACATCATCAATTAGTCATAGCATCCTTATCAAGACCCTTAGGACCATTTACCTTTACATTCACATTATTGCCTCCAAAGTCCATAATTGGTCTCAGTAAGCTCCAATTGAATGGATTTGGTTCCTTCATGCCTCCATATGTCTTCAAGGCATGATTGTCTTCAATAGAGGGCTTGGGAACTCCTACAACATACTCCTCGTGAATGAAAAATTATTGCCCCAAGAATTAGTCATGTCTCGGGTTTGCAATGGCCCCCTCTCCTTCTTGTTCTTGGCATAGGAGATGAACTCTCCCAAGGTCACCTTCTTCTTTCTAGAACTTGCACTCACTTCACCAAAAGCATTAGTACATACAATAAACAAAAATTTTAGGTCCTTGTCTAGGACCATGCACCTGCTCCACTCCTTCACCTTGTTGTCCACCATTATGTCCTCCTTTTGTCTTCAATACCTGAACCATGTCACCTATTGTCTACTCTTTGATTGGGCAATAGATGGTGCCTACTTGAACATATTCCAAGACCCAAAGCCCCGATCTTTTAGGAATGTACTTGACATTTGTTGTAACCAGTCTATGGTTATGCTTTATCTCCTCTTGCCAACCTGTATCACAGTGATTGTGACTCTGCACTTTCATAGTAGTTGTATCCCCAAAACACATTACAATATCTTCACTTATAGAATTATTAGGTAAGGGTTTCAATTCATACTTCCCATCACCTGTATGTATAATGTATGTATTTAAATAACCATCATGAATGATCCTCCTAGCATAGTACCACGACCTTCCCAATATTAGATTCCCACAAGACATATCCATCACATCACATAAGACATGATCATGATAAGGACCAATTGCAAATTCAACCCAACATTTTTCTTTCACTAACATGTTCTTATCTTTATTTACCCAAGTTTCATAGTAAGGTTTAGGATGCACCAAAGTTTTTAAATGCAACTTATTTACAACTTCATAAGACACCAAATTTTTATGTGCTCTTTAAAATCAATAATCAATTTGCAAACCTTATCATTGCTTAGGAATTGAGATTTGAGAATTGATGTCTTTTTTCCTTCCTGTTGTTGTATAGGCGATCATTTTTCTTACCATCAAATATTCATCACCAGTTTTAGGGTATACTTGATATGTTTTCTACTCTTCATTCCCTTCTTCACCTTGTGCCAAAGTGACCCTTTTCTCTAGCTGCTTGTTCTTCTCAAGACATTTGAAGTACCGGTTCCCTGTATCCCCACAATTAAAATATCTTCTTGGGAATGTATTTTTTGATCCTATGCCTCCTCCAAATCTTCCACCTCTATGGCATCCTCTTTGGTTTGATGTGAAGTCCTTACTTTTATCCTTGTCACTATTGCTCTGAAAATCATAATTTTTCCTTCCACCTTCGCCTCTCATTGATCCACCTCCTCTATTATTGATGCATTTCCTTTCATGCTTCCTCTTCAACTTTTCTTCTGCTCTAATTGCAAGTTGAAATCATTTTCCAAGGTTTCTTGGCACATTCAACCCTATTTCATCTCGAATATTATACCTAAGGCCATTGATATACCTGGCCACCTTCTCATTTTCATCCACCACCACTCCCCTAATGTTTAGGGTGTGAAATTTTTCAGTATAGGACATAACATCCATGTCCCTTTGCTTCAAATTGTTTCTCCTCATCTTTTTTTGGGTTGCCAATTTCGATGGCAAGAATTTATTCTTCACCATAGCCTTCATCCTATCCCAATTAGAGATTTTGTTCAATCCCCTTTCTATTCTCTCATTTTGAATACCGGTCCACCATGTAAGGGTTGTTCCCCTTAGCCTTTCCTTGGCCAACATCACCTTCTTTTCTTCATCCACATCCTCTAAGTCAAAATAGTTCTCTAGTGGTTCTACCCATCCAAGCAGTTCTTCACTTTTCTATCTTTCCTTGATAGATTGGAAAATCAACATTACTCTTTCCACTAGTACCTTGTACTACCTTAATTAGCCTCATAAATCTCTTCTCCTCATGATCATCTTCATCCCTATGACCTTTATTTGCCTGTCCCTCAATGTATTCGTCATCTTCTTCCTCATTTTCTCCAAGAACCTCTTCTCTCCTTTCCTTTTCCAATGCTTCTATCCTCTCCAAGAGCTGAAGTCTTTCTCTTCTCATTTGCATTTCTTCCCTCTCCCTTGTTTCTTCTAACTCCCTCTTCTCCCTTTCCTTTTTCTCAACTGTTGCCTTCAATTCCTCTATTTCTCTTGCCATTTGGTTCCTGGGTGCCATGGTTGTCAAACTCTTCTTTTGACTCCCTCAAGGATCTACTATTGTGCTCTAATACCATTTGATGTAGAGGTAGGTGAGGGCTCACAAAATAAGTAAGGTAAATTCAAATTCTCCAAAGTGTCCACAATGGTTATAATGTCACAAGAGGCCTAAAATGACATTTACTCACCCACAAATTTCCCCAATTACATAGGTGACTTCAAGACACTTAGCTATGAGTGATTTAGAAGGTTTTGGACAAGGAAAGGAACCCTTAGTTAAGGTAGCCTTGCAAGTACCTAGGCCACCGAGCAACACAGAACACATCAAACCCACTTAGTGAAAGGCACCACCGAGTAGAACAAAAAAACCACTTGGTGAAAGGCACTACCAAGTGAATACAAGGAAAGAAAATGGTAGTTATAGATACCCTTTTGTCTCTCCTTTAACATACCAAATTCCTAGGTAGACTTGTTTTGGATGATATATGTTGTCTCTTGATTGTTCATTGTTTTTGGCTTAGAAATTAGTCACTTTAACAAAGGAAGCATGTTATATACTTAACCCCAAACCTCATAACTCTGGATAGTGTTCTAATATGATTCTAAATTAATATTTTCCAAGTCAATTTGAGTCTATTTGGTATTAGATACAAAATTCCCAAAACCCTCCTCACAAAGGCCCTAAAATGAGGGTTTCTTGGTTCCACTCACCACTGCCACTTCCATGATCAAATGATGGATCCTACACCATTTATTCAACCATAAAACACTTCTCCAATCATAAAAAAACACACTTATTCAATCATATCTTCTACTAGTATAGACTAGCCATCGAGTTCATCCAACTTACTCCACCAATCTCATAGGGTACCCCTACAAACACCAACTTTCCTGCATATTTGGTGTTATAAAATAATGTTACATGTTAATATGCATCCATCCCTTGAGAATCAGACAACCATTCAAGGAATGGATGAAGTTATTTAGCAACCAAAACTATGATATTAGAAAACTTGAATCCCTTACACCAATCAATATAACTCAGTGATTATAATTCAAATGGATCAGTAAACCATTCAAATACTTAGAATGTGACCATATTAATGTGATCAATTTATCCAATGACAAAGATCAATTAAAAGAAAACCATAGATTGCAAGTAACCTTGAATTTGATTGCAAAAACTTTGCTTCCACCTATATAGTCACATGTGCAATTACATTTCTACCTCTTCATCCATACACACGTATTTAAAGATGTATCTCAACATCCTTAACTGACTCTAGGTGGTTATAGGTCATTACATTATATAACAAATGAAAAATAGACCTTCCCTTAGGTAAATCCAAGTAACTATTACAATTCAAAATTTTGAATTTGTAACTTACAAATTATTAAATATTTGCACTATCTGATTTATCTAACTTCATAAAATGGATTTATAACCTTATTCTAAGATTATCTAAAATACTCTATACCCCTTGGGTACTATTGACCCCCCTTACATCATTAATTAGTCCTAGGGTCCTTATCAAGACCCTTAGGACCGTTTACCTTTACATTCACATTATTGCCTCTAAAGTCCATAATTGGTCTCAGTATGCTCTAATTGATTGGATTTGGTTCCTTCATGCCTCCATATGTCTTCAAGGCCTACTTGTCTTCAATAGAGGACTTGGGTGCTCCTGCACCACTTGTGATCCCTGATAATGAATCCACATCCTAAGTAGTTGATGGATGACTGTACTGGTATGTCAAATTTTAATTTGTACCTTCGAAGAGGGGGCCAATTCCCACTTAATGTTGGATCTATTATTTTTTTGTTTTGAGGAAATCTTTCTTTGACTGTATTAAGTGATTGCATGACTTGATGATCTTTTCATATCATGATGAAACATAACTACATTTCTTCCTTTAGATTTTATTCTAATGCTCACTATGCTTATTTCAATTTTGGCCAATAGTGCCTCCCTACTAGTTTCTTTATTCTTGAAGATTTGATCATTCCTTTCCTTCCATAATTACCATATTTTCATTGATACAATTTCAAACCAAATTCCACACCACACCAAACCTTTGCTCAACTTGATTCATTCCTTGAAAATATACCTAATTGTGTTTGGTAGTGGACCATGTCAATCAACCAAACCACAAAAGTGTTCCTAGCATTGTCTTGCAAGCTTGCATTGTGCAAATAAATGATTAGTAGTTTCTTCACTATTTTTGCACAAAAGAAGCCTTGCGGCCCTGTGTATCCTAGATTTTTTAGTCTAGGAAAATGTTCCTACCTTTGGTAGCACATTTTTATTCCAACATAGATCTGTGGGTCAGTCACATTTTTCCACGTCTATGTTAGGATCGTATATCCTAGTCTTATTGTGTATTTTCCCGAAGTAGCTACACACCCAATTATTTCATCATCCTCGTACATCAAGAGGACTTCCCTATTCTATAATTCCTCTATAAGAGTCTTTCTCTTGTTCTCTTCAAACATTTTGAGAATTTTTTCTTGGTGTTGTTCAAAGTGATCTTCTATGGACTCCATGTGATCTCGTACCTTTCTCCCATATAATCCCTTTGTTCACTCCACCCATTCCCTTAATCATTCAATGTATAGTAAAGAGGAGTGTCCATTCCATGTGTCATGCAAAAATGAGGCCAATGTGTCATTTCCCCAACTTCTATGTAAGGTGCTTAGTTATCATAAGTTTGCACTTGAATATGAAATTCCAAATGGATTATCCACCCAGTGGGTTAGCAATGGGTAGGATTCTTTTTGGTATAAATTTATCAAGGTAGTTCCTCTGTAATAGTTTGCATCGCATTGCCCCTAGATTCTCTCATACATTTTCCACATAATCTTTTCTCCAAGTGCTATTATTTTACATTTGTATATATCTTGTACTCTAATTCCACCCATTTCATTTTATTTTTTAACTTGTTCCCAAGATACTAGGGGGATGCAACTTTTGTCATTTGAGCCTTCCCATAGGAATTTCCTTTGTTGTGCAGTCAACTTCTTCACCATTCCATTTTTTATTTCAATACAAGATAGCATATATATTGGGATAGTTTCCATCATTGATTTCAACATCATTATTCTTCCCATCATTGATAACCAATGTCCCTTCCAACAATCCATCTCTTTCTTTCACTTTTGGGTTGTACATATTCATAATGCATCCTTAGTGGACCGACAAAACAAAGGGATCCCCCAAATATGTCCCAATGAGTTTCTCTATTTGAAATTTAAAATTCTTTCTATCCTCATTTGCAATGCATTCCTTTTAAACTAGATCATGCATTAGCATCCCTTCATCTACTTGGGTTGTGCTAATCAGATTTGGTCCAAAAAGGGCTCACATTTTAGGGCCCCATTTCCAATGTATGGTGGTGAAGTGGGAGTCTACTATTAACAACCATTTTTCATCATACAATATATAAACTCATTAGAGCTTGGTGAGTTAGATAGGTTCATCTTATTTATGTTGTATATATTTCATTTAAAAATATTTATTAGGACTAATCATGAATATTAAGCATTTACAAAAACATATTATATCCTCCTCTAAGTTGCCTTCACATGTCTCCAACACAAGATAGATGTATTAAGATCCAAAAAAAAAAATGGTGATTAGTGTAACTTTATGTACATATTAACGTTTAGAGGAACACATAAAAGTACATGTAGGCTTTGGATTGTTTGTAAACCTTAAATATTAGCATCTAGATTGGAATCAGTTATGTTTCACATATGGTGAGTTTATTGTTTATGCAAAAATTGATGTAAAATTAATTAATTATTTTAATTCCAAATTATGCACAACTTTGTGTCTATCTAGAGATCAAAATAATCCATTTCCAAGCCATGCAATTTTAATGGTAATGATGAGAAGATATCATAATACATCAATTAGTCATTCTTTTTATAGTGATTTATAGTCCCATGCAATTTTGTTGATGTATATTGATTGATTTTCAAGCATACTAGAAAAATAATTCATCGAATATCTTCACAAACCCAAAGATTTAAAAAATGGAAAACCTAGAAAATCATATTTTAAATTTGAAAAATGTGAAAAACTACTACTTTATAATTGAAAGCAATATATTACTAATTGCAAAGAGATAAAGATCATGAAAAGGAATAAGATTTTACACCATTAGTTTTTGAATTTTGTTTTTTCCATTAATTTTCAAATTATTGATTAACTATGATACATTAACATACTACTAGTAGATAATTTGACTTTGAAGAAGAATAAAAATAAGAGAAAAGCTAATGACACATGATGTTGTGAAGTATGACTACATCAGTGTTTTGTAGGTCCTTATAATGAAGCTCTAGGGGTACGACCTCTAAGGACCTAGAGGACTAATACTGATGTCAAAATCTATAATATTAAATCATAGATTCTTAAACATGTTAACCGCATTCAAACTCATTTGTCTATGTGCCTTTTAAAGAGGAACCTATGTTAGTGATAGATATAGAAAGATTGTACAAAAGAAGAAGAAAAATCCACATTTGAATGTAGTAAAACAACTTAATACTAGTCATAGATGTTTATAAAAAAGAACCTAAATCATGGACAAGAACACAACCATGGTACTTGTCAACCCCCACCCAATTGAACATTATAGGGTTAGTATTTCTAGACACTCCAAGAATTAGAACACAAGATCCCAATTGCATAAAAAAGTACAATTTATCATTATTCATTATCCATGTGTCCATCTGTGTTGAAATTTGTAATCATTACAACTTAATTGATTAGCTCAAATTCTATAAGAACAAAGTATTTTTTAAGCACTAGAATCCTTGGGCTCTCCACATGTGAATAATTAGAGAAAATCATTTCCTTTTGATTACCCACTAAATAAAACAACATAAAATAAAGTTGCTTAAAGTCCTTGAGGCAAGAAGAAGGGCTCTTGTATTAAAGAGCTACCACATCCAAACAACCAAGCATGCACTTGTCTGATATAATTCCTCTAACCAGTTTTACAAAATTTCCAAAGAGCCTTTTGATTCTAAAACCCTCTAGCACTACAAAGCACTACCAAAAACCTAGCAAGACATGCATTCTCTTGCTTTAGAATTTGTAATTTTTGTCTGACAATTTGTTGCACCATTTTTAGCCCAATCAAATAACAATATATATATATATATATATATATATATACACAGGTTTAAAAAACTTGTATTTTTGTTAGCTAAAATATAACATTAAACAGAAATCGATTAAAATCTAGTCTATGATTGGTTGGTATCAGTAAAATTTAATTACTTAAAAGTAACAAGCCCTCCACAATAGTTATTGCCACATACATGGAAAAAACTAAAAATTCACTAGTAGGACAAGTAGAAATAGTTGTCACCATACTAAAAAAATCCCATCAAACAAACAATAAATTTCAAACCCTAGTAGAGAGTGCTTTTTGAAATCATATTATCATTGATGTAGCTTATAGATTTTAGAGATGAAAAGTAATAAACGTATGTATACTATGAAAGAAACATTTTTTAACAAGAGGTTGAATATATAACCACATGCATAATATAAATTGAAATACAAATGTCGTACAAACAAAACATCTAGTAATTTTTGTATTATTTCCTACAAGTAATGTATATATATGGCCCATGAAATCTTTAGTGAATTGGAAAAAGTCCCTCCTAAAATATATAAAAAACACATAAACCAAAATGATAAAATCATAAGAAAGGAATTACATAAGATTAAAAAAAAATTCATTAGTATTGTGACCATTGTTTATGCTTGTGTATATCCTAGCTTGTAGACAACTATATCATTACTTTCAAAATCTATAGGAAAAGTTGTACTTGGCGAGGGTAAAAAAAAGTGTGAATGAAAGAGAGTGATAATCAAAATTTGGGTTAAAATGTGAAAGTCAAAAGGTCTCCACATTATATGTCACTAATACTAAAATATAGTAGTAACCTTATAATCAACTAAATCATATATTAAAATATGTAACCTAATGTTTGATGAACTCTATACATGATTCAAATAGTGTGAATTTAATTAGTGATGGGTGATTATACATGCACAAATCAAAGTTTATTTGGTGGTTAGACTTTACAATTTTTAGGCCCTCTCTACATAAATGTCAAGTGCCAATTTTAAAATGACCATTTTCTTTTTTTATATTAAATTTATTTAAGCTCCTATTTCGAGAATCAAAGTCATCCCATAGTATAAAATAAGGATTGACAAGATCTATGACCGTATGAATGAACCAATAATGAACATATGAATGAAGCAATAATTGGATGCCTTATAGTTTTAAATTATTTCATTGGTAAATGTCACATTAATTCTCTCTTATATAAATGTTGTAATAAGACAAGATTTATATCATGGCTTAACTGTCTAATCGAAAAGCATGAGAAGTGAAACTCCTTTCTCTATAACGTCATTTCTTGTAAAGTAGTGAAATCAAATCAATGTGACACTCTTGAAGTGTCAAAGTAGACGTGACATTATTGACAAATAAATTTTAAAAATTGAACTTCAATTTTTGTTACAATATATCATTTGAAAATCGTCACAATATAATACATTGTATAAACAAAACTATATATATGTCTTTGAAAAATTAATTAGCCGATAGCCTTTTCTGTGTGAAGGCAACCGCCGGAATTCAATGTCTGATGCCGGCAAAAGAAAAAAACGGTGACGCAAAAGGGTGAAAAGGTCAGTCGGGTAATGCTAACCCCACACAGCGATCAATTCAGCTGTTTTCCTCAGAAGCCGCTTCACTTGTGAATAGAAGGTCTCTAGATCGAACCAGTGGACTGCCGTGGCAACCATCACAAGATGATGATGGATTTGTACGTACATTGAATAGGAGGAAGAAGGGTTTGGCGTTGAGCCATGGGTGCATTACCGTGACAAACAAGAAAACCTGCAACAATATTCTTATCGAATGGCCAGACAAGCAATGATAGTAGGATATGCTAAAAAGGAGCATTGGAACAGGGTATGGAATTTTGACAGACGCGGACATCCATTAATATGTAATGGAAAATGGAACTTTGTTAAATGTTGTTGTTGCAACTGCCGTTGGAGACGTATGCAAAATGCAAACGTTTGACGAAATGCCTAAAAAAACGTTTGGTTCATCAAATAATTTTCCTTCATGAATTACGGATCGACTCGTAATGACTATATTTGACGACATTTAGATTAGCTTCAAGTCTTCAGAGATCTTCAGTGATTCACAACACAATTCTTTAGTCATAGACAGCCCAAGTCTTCAGAGATCTTCACTGAATCACAACACATTTCTTTACCCATAGAAAGCCCAAGATACAACGCTTTAGCCTCAGCATAGTTGTTTGATGAGATGCCCATACCAACAAAAAAAACTTCCCAAAAAAGTAACTGCATTTAACTGATCTAACATTTACTCTAAATGGTAAAAGTTAAAAGCTGAATTTGGTTTTTTCTTGTGCATGAAACACTTCTTAGTTTTTGGCAAACTGTAGGGGAAAACACTTAATAGCCGTTTGGGCTAACTTTGCGCATCTAGAACTTCTAAATTGTAAGTCAGATTTTGCCAATTTTTTTGATGTACCTCCATAGGTGAGTGAAGTGCTTAAAGCTAAGGTTTTAGCTTTTGGGTATTCATTGATCTCTCTATAGGGATCGTGGAGCTCAAAGTGGTCCAAAAGTGTCATTTCAAAACGCTCGCTTGGAACCTGACCCCTAGACCCCCAATGGTCGACAATATGGAACCCAAAACAAAACCAAATTGCTGCCAATAACCATTCACCTAAACATTAATTTATAAGTTGTTTTTAATGTGGACCCGCTCATTAGGTAGGAAAGGGGGTGAAGGGGTCGATTTAATTAAATCACATTGTCTACTGTGTTAATCGAAAACCCATCTAATTATATCTCATAGAGGACTCGACTTAACCTCTCCTTACCCCATACCTAATCACCTTAACACATTCACATCTCACCGACTTCCATGTAAGCTCCTATGGGTAACCTTATTAATACCCACCATGAACCCTAAATTTGACCATTTCTTCATTTTCTATATTGAAAACTTCATCTCCCACGAACACTTCCTACCACTTTTATTTCTCTGTGTGTGACGAGGGTTTTGGTCATCCACTCACAACTACTACAAGTGAGGGAATCTATCCTCCAATCATAAAGTAGCAAATATCTCATAGTTTTTTATCGCTCAATAAGTGTTTGTAATGATTTTCTTGCGTTAATAGTTGTATGTTTCAATTGTTTCACCTTGAAATCATTGCATGTAATGTGATAGAAAGAAATAATTAGAGGAAATGGGAAATAAATAGTGTACATTGTTGATTTAATCATCACTTGGTATTGTAGTTTTTATGAATCTGGATAGTTTCTTCATTTTTTTCATTTTAACTATGGAGTTTCTCTAGGTTTATCATTATTTTTCACATACAAGTGAGGGAATCCATTTCCACCCTCCCATCACGAAGTAGCAAATATATCACGGTCTTTTATCGTTCAATATGTATTTGTAATGATTTTATTGTGCTAATAGTTGTATGTTTCAATTGTTTCATCTTGAAATCATTTCATGTAATGTGATAAAAATAAATAATTAAAGGAAATGGGAAAGAAATAGTGTACATTGTCGATTTAATCATCACTTGGTGTTGTAGTTTTTATGAATCTAGACAGTTTCTTCATTTTTTCATTTTAAATATGGGGGTTTTTCTAGGTTTGTCATTATTTTGCACATATTGTTTCTCTAGGTTTATCATTATTTTCCACATACTGAGTTTATATGGGTTTTAAATATGGGGGTTTCTCTTAGTTTTTTCATTTTAAATACGTGGGTTTCTCTAGGGGTTTCACTTTGTGGAAACTTCATCTCCCTCGAACGCTTCCTACCGACTTCATTTCTCTACGTGCGATGAGGGTTTTGGACCACCACTCTCATTTGCTAAGTTGTTTGTGTGCATTCTTAATTTCTCATTGACTTGTTTGTCAAATGGATTGTCTTACTTTGTAATGTATTCAATAAATAAATGTACTGGTCACTATGGTTACATGTTTTTCAATTATAAGTTGTTTTTAATCCATGGAAGTTTCGTATTCTCATATTTCACAGTGTTGACTTAGTTTTGTAATGTACTCAATGAATACATTACAACACTGACTTAGTACATTTATTCATTGAATACATTACAAATTGACCAGCCACTGCTTTAATGACCAAATTCCTATAAGAAGGATATGGTGCCATGTAAAATTCATTGAAAATTCTATGTCTTATCACTAGTGGTTTATTCTCTACAGTCTGCATATTCTCTACTCTTGTTCAAGCCAGTAGGTTATCTTATTTATTTCTTGTTTATTCTTTATTTTTGTATGCTTATGGTCTTTTTTTATTATAAATTAATTGCTTTCACTGCTTAATGTAGGTTCACATATTTTGCTAACAATCAACATATAGTCAATGTCAACTTAACAATGCATATAGTCAATGTCAACTTAACATGTTTTCAATTACTAAAGATATCTACTTGCATTGTGCTTGCTTGTTGCTCACAGTTTACTATATGCATTACTTAGAAGCATGGACGCTTCATAGTTTCATATTTCACAATGCTTGTCATAACCGATTTTTCAAACATTATAACTATTTTAAATAATTGGTGACTTTTGTTGACTTTTGACTTGGTCGCTGGTAGGCGACCCAAGTCGATTTATTTAGCTTTTCCATACATGTTTTTATTTGATGAATAAATTCAAATACAGTTGAATTTTCTTTTCATAGCATTAAAAATCTAAGTGATTAATGATTAACATGATAAGATTGGGTTATATGTTTTACAATATCATTTTACTTGATATGATTCAATATTCTCATGATGAATGTTTTTCAAGTTGATTTGGTTATTGAGTTTGGGAACTAACCTACTGATAAAAAAATTAGAGTGTTCATCTGTTGATAGGACTAAAGACGGGGGTGTGGTTGAGGTAGGGGAGCATAGCTCCTCGGTATGAATGAGTTTAGAATTATATGGTTAAAATGCACACACCACCTAATATTTTTCTAGTTATAAAGAAATTCAATGATGTGAATTGATTATATATTGAATTTGTGTTTGAGAGAAAAACGTAATCATGTGTTAGTAGAGTTTTAAAAAAAAACTAGTGTAGATGTAGTGCTTTTTTGTTTTAAATATTTAAATTCATTTTGTATAATAAAATTATTGAATAATGTAAAATAGTTATTGTCTTGTGATTTATTTTTAAAAGAAATGATTTGACATGTTATTTTATTTTGAAAGTTAAAATTTGAATATAATTGATTCATAAGACGAAACCAATCAAAAGAAAAGTCTTTTTTTTTGTGTGTGTTTAATCTCTTTCATCCAAGTATCTCGTTGATCAAACAAGATGGGAAGAGAGAGTTATCTGGTAGTAGAATTTACTAAACTTTAAATTGCAATTCTATTTGTGGGCCTTAAACTTCTATGTAATAGCAAAGGAGGTGCTGAATTCGGGACTCCTGATGCCAAGGATGAGGGAGGACTGGAGTTTAATTAAGGAAGGTAGTAATGAAGGGGTAGAAAGGATCGGAGATGAGGGAAAATAGAGTAATGGTTAAGTAGAGGAAAACACAACCTAGGTGAGGGGAATACTATTGGCAAGTTGACTATACTAGTATATATGACTTGGATTAGTGTTTTCATTATGAAAACAAAGTCATATGGAGTTTTGGTGTCAACACACTTACTCAAAAGATCAGAATCTAGCTAAGTATGGAAGACTGGACAATCAGTGAAGCACCAGATAAATAGAGCATCAACGCACGTGCGTATGATCGAGTTTTGGCATGCACCCTTGAAGATAATCTTTTTGGTATATAATCATGCTAAGTCTAAGAACACATGATCAGCTGAGTCAGTATGAAGAAGTTACAACAATTTGAAGTGATGCAATTAGTGAGCAACATAACAGAACAGAGTATGCAGCTAATAGTAAAGATTTTGATGTGCGATCCTAATATTGTTTTGTAAAGGCTATGTGCCTATTGTACTTGTGTTGTAAACATATTAACTATAGTGTATGTAAACATGCTTGAGCCAATTCATTTGGAAGCGTTGTATGTAATATGATAGAGGCCAACTTAGTTAATTGTTTTAGTTGCGCTTATAAATAAGATATGCGCTTTTGTATTTGAGGATGTAAGAGTTGAGAGATGATGTAATAGCATAGCAGAAGCATGCGAAGAGTAGTTAGAATGTGATAGAGCTTTACAAGAGGCTAAAGCATCAACCCACAAAAGGAACTAATCAGACAAGCAGTGTCACAACAACAGTTCACAATTGCAAATATAGTGTGTATATGTTATCTAGGAGGTTGTAGCCTTCTCTATTGAGTAGTGAGCTCTTGGATAGTGAGTGCTCACCCCTAACAGGGTTTGTTACTTCAAGACTCCTAATAGGGTCTGACCCTTGACAAGGTCATTGTACTTAAGCATTGTAATGACTGCTCCTAACAGGGCAAATGAACATTAGTAGGTTCATAATACACAAGTACAATTATTAGTGGGTATTAATTCTTATTGGGGTTTCCTTTAACCAGGTTTCCTGGTAATCATATCTGGTTTTATGTGTTATGGTTGTTTACTTTACTTTCTTTGATATTCATTTTAGTATATAAGTAATTGGGTTAAGATTAAAGGATCAAAAATTAATATTATAGAACATTGATTCACCCCCCCTCTTAGTGTTCCCATTCCTAACAATTGGTATCAGAGCTTTGGTCCTCTAAGAGAAGTTTAACCACTTGAGGAGATCATAGATACAACTGAAATGAAACATCTGAAGAATAATCTTGAAGCAGCTCTTGAAGATCTTGACAAAGTTGAAAAGGAAATTGAAGAACTAAAATAGAAGTTCAGTGGATCACAAGTATTCATCAAGAAACTAAGAAAAGACTTGAAATATTTTTCATAAATTGATTTGGGAAAAATGGTTAGAAAGTCGAATGAAGAAAACATATCTCTGAAGGATCAGATTGAAGAATTGGATGAAAAGTTAATCAATAATCAAGAAGCCCATGATGATCAGGTCAAAGAAAACAAATAGCTAGATGAAGAACTTATGAAAGAAAACATGAAAATCTTGGAGTTAGAAAACATCAAGAAAAAGATGGAATCTAAATTGACTGAAGCGAAGAATCATATTTACAAATTACACACAAGTAAGGATCTAATAGAGTCACAGTTGTATGCATGGAAGTTAAAAGGAGATACCACTGGTATTGGATACAATGAAGCTCAAGTTTAGATTGATGCTATGCGAGATAGAATGAAAACTCCTAAAGAATCTACAGAAGCTAAGATGACTAAAAATCAAACTGAAGGCAAAGCAGAACCATCTAAGGATGAACGCAAGCTAGTAAACAAAACTTGTTATGCCTGTAACAAGCATGGTCATATAACAAGAGATTGTAAAGAGGTAAGACCTTTTAATGGTTATTGTTATTCATACAATAAGTTTGGTCAGAGAGCTATGAATTGTAGATCAAATCAAAGAAATCAGAATCAACACAATTAGAGAAATCTTCCACAACAGAATGTTAGAGGTCCTTAGAACATTACATGTCAGATTTATAATTATAATGGTCACACAGCTAGACAGTGTAGTATGGTAACCCACATCAATGCGCTGATGAATATAAGGCCTCTAGTTATTTGTCAAACCTATAACAAGGCTAGACACATCTCAAAGTTTTGCAGATCAAAAGCGCAGAGACAAGAAAGAACTAGTGAGACTCAAAAGTCAATTTTGGATGAATCTGGAGAAGTCAAGTTTGTGAAAGCCTCAAAAGATGTGAGCATGATTTGGATAGAAGAAAAGAAGGATAATGTTGATGAGTATGTAGTGGATGCATTCGTAATGGACTCACCCTCTACTTCTAGATGAATGACCTTCATGGTCATAGGGGGAGCTAGATTATCTCTAAACCCCTACACGACTGGTATACTCACCCTCAGAGTATGCACCTTTGGATATAATAGTTTGGATACTATTCAATGCAGTATGAAAGAGTGCACTGCCTGATTGTTAGCAGAAATGAAGATTTAAATTCTCTGTTGCATTTCAGGTTATAGAGACAAATATTAATTCCAGAAAGTTGTTTTTATAGTCACCATAAATCCTTTATTTACACATTTGCATTCGAGATCGAGCCTTTGAGAGAACAAGAGATCAAGCAGTTGATATTGAAGGATTGTAGTTGGTTTATCAATGAAGAAGTGTGATAGTTGGTTGCGAAACCCATGTTCAGACATGATGGTTCAGAAACCCTTGGAAATCTATTTGAGAAATCAATCAAGTAAGTTATGGCCACTCTAGTTGTGTTTGATGTTACTAAAAGGAAGAGATACATTTTTAAGAAGCGTCCCTTTAAGTCAGTGTTAGATGACCTAGAAGGAGCATTCTCTAGGACTCTTATGGGACTTATGCATGTAGAAGATATACGTACGTATATTTACTACAAGAAGGAACCTGTAGGATTAGACATGATTAGGTCGCATCTAGAAATAATGATAAAACTAGACAGTACATTCATGGATGAGTCTACGCACCTAGAAAACAACCAAATTATTGAGTATGCGACTGCATATGAGATTTATGAATCCGAATGGATTAAGATCCTATTGAGAAGAATTCATGATGACCTATTCTAGATAGGTGAAGTCCCTATTCACATTACCTCAAACCTCATTTATGAAATGACAAGACTTCCTAAGACAGGTGCCATTCTTCCTACTAGTAAGGATGTCAAGAAATTGGTTGAGCAAGCCTGTAAGTCCCACAGTGATAAGCGTAGCATGACAATAGAGCCAATAGAGGAGAAAGATATCAAACTCATGGCAATGATACTTGGTTACAAGTTCCAACATGCAAATAGAGTAAATAGTGTGTCTGCAGCCACTATTTTGGTAGCTATTAGAATTGTAAAGGAAAATGGAGAGTTTAACTTGTGTGAGATCTTGCATGCACAGTTGATGGATAACATAAGGGCTATTAAACATGACAAGAGAAACATATTTAGGTTTGGGTCACTAATCATCTATATGTACCTTCACATTGTTGGTAAAGTATCAGATCTTTATCTAGATAGAAGTTTACCTACAATGCCACATATTTTATTTAAGGCATTAATTGAGAGCACCTTGAAAGATTTCATAGACTTGGAAATAAAGACATTCAAAATTAATGATGCAGGAGCATTTTGAGTTCCTGAAGATCTTTCGTTGTCTTTGAGGAATTCCCTTGCAGAGGGATGCAATACTTTGTTTTTGGCAGTTTTCTGAGTTTCTGGGCTGTGATGATCTCTGGAGATCTTTGAAATGTGTGATGTATGTGGAATATGTGTCTAAGGTTGCAGCTCTTGAGGTGGCATGGTTTGGGAGAGACTGGATGGATAGTTTGAAAGTTAGAGTTGTTTTCCTTGCTGTCCGAGCAGTATTTTCCTACAGTTTTGGAGCTGATTGTGGGATTTGGCGACCTTGATCCTTAATGATTCAGTGTTTGTTCACTTAGGGCCTTAAATTGGACCTAAATCAATATCTTTTACCAAAGGTTCAACTCCCAATTATTTATGATTCAAAAGTTATGGCCATTTTGGCACAGGACCTATTTTCTGCCAGTTTTCGAGTCCAAGCCATTTCTGCAGTTTGGTGCTGATTGTTCTTGTTGGCGACCTTGATATATAAGGAATATTTATTTGGGAACTTAAGGAGTTTTAGAGGACCTAAATTAATATCATTTCCCAAGAGCACAAACTCCAATTCATTATGAGTAAACAGTTATGCTCGTTTTGCCCTAGGACCTATTTTTTGCCAGTTTTCGGGTGAAACATGTGGTGTTTCTTCTTGCAATGTTTCGTGTGATCAAATGGGACCTTGCGCACTTAATGGCATGTTTTTGGGTCATGTTTCGACCTAAATCCAAAGGTGCATTAAGTTTTGATCATTTTTGCATTAGTTTTGGTTTCTTTTATTGGACTGGACCTATATTGTAATTAAAGCCTGACTGGCCGACTTGTGGCTTAGCTGGCTATATATTGAGGGCTTGGGTAGATGTTTAGTAGGAAGGAGGATGGTATATTGGTAGTAGGAGAGTAGCATCATATTGGATCTTGAGGTATCTTGAAGATCAGATTGTTATCTGATAGCTGTAATAGCAGAGCTAGTGGTTTGCATGCTTGGAGACAAGGAGATTGCTTGGAGGCTTGCGAGCTCAAGTTCAGATCTGCCTTAGTGTTTCCATCAATTGCTGATTTGTTTCAAAACTAAACTAGCTAAGGCATACAATAATTACTTTTGATTGTATTTGGCCCTAACCTGGAAGGCCTTACAGCTGGGCATGTTGAATGAAATTCAATTTTGAATCATTATCTGTTGTATTCTGCTGTGCTTGTTGTTCTTATAATCAGCAGGGTAGGTTTGGACTATCCATTATTGGATTCTCCATCTCTGCCCTGCATCAATTAAGATGCAGAGAAGGTATAGGATACCTGAGAGTATTGTGGAAAAGTATAAGGATAGTATATGTTTGATGGTGGAGACTGATATAACATACATGGAAGTTGTAGAGCCTAGAACTAAGAGGATTCATCCACTCGGTTATGAAGTGGAGGAACACATTCTGAAAGCTTATGCACAAGTCCTCCTATCAATGATGAAGGATCCAAATGAACCAAGATGGGGTACTTATGAGGAGAAAACAAGACAAGTAGATTCAGTCCTGAACAGTGTAGCTACAAAGAGAAAAGAATCAAAGATCACCTTTGACATATTGAATATCCATGGTGTGACACAAGAAGACCTAGATAAGGCAAGGGAAGCCAAGATTGCATTGAAACTTGAGAGTGCACCCTCTTTTGAAGTGAAAATTGAGAAGACTGATGATCCCAAGGAAAAGAAAAGTAAAAGTGATGATAACACATCTGCGCCCACAGATACTATAGATTTGGAGTCCACTCAAGCACCTCCCGAGCCTAGTAGGATGCCTAAGAGGAAAAAGAAGTCTGGCACAAGCCATCCAACAACAAGGTCGACAAGAAGCCAAGGAAAAACTATGCAAGCACCTCCTGAGGTAGGATAACTAGAGAATCTAGAAGTGTTGAGAACAAGAGTAGTAGATGAAGGCATAATTGATCAGATTGCCAAGTTTTATGACAAGTACCATGAGATAGATAAATCAGAGATCCATGGAATGATAATAAAGCATATGATTAAGTTTAAGAAGACAGTTATGGAACTTAAGACAATCATTCCAGACAATGTATGGAACATTTTGGATTCCTTGAAGAGACAAGCAATTGAAGAAGATTTCAGAATAAGGGAAACTACTTTAGATGATAACCTCCTAGTGTGTTCAGTAGAAGAGAAAACCTTATTGCTAAATTTGGTGAAGCCTCACCTTAGAACCAAGCTGAGAACTTTGTAGATAATGAATAAAGACTATGAGTTGGTTTCAAAGGAGACTTAAAAATAATTTGAGAAGGTATTTTGGGAACAATGCATGCATCCATCTTCTGCACTTGCAACCCAAGTGCCCTCTGAGAAAGAAAATGCAGCTGAGATCCCAAATACACCTATGATAGGTCCACAAGATTTTGTTCCTATGCCTAAAACTAAGGAAGACATAATTATGATAGATAATGTAGAAATATCTATGGAGGCATCAGACAAGGACTTAGATAAGTTTGAGGAAGCATTTGTAAGCACTGAAGAAGTAGAGATTTTATGCGCTGAAGAAATTCCTATGCAACAAAAAGAAGTTCAAGTTGAAGACTTGATTGGACATGAAAGTGAAAAGGAAGATGAACATGTAAGTGAGAAGGAAGAAGAGGAAGAGAAGAAAGATGAACCTGCAGATGAGCCCTCTATTGATATACTTGTGAAGGTAAAGAGTGAAGTGATGGACAACACACTCTTCACACCTAAGCCCTCAATGTCATTGTTGTCAAGTTTGACCCCCGATACAACAAGTTTAGATTAATGGGGAGAAGAAGACCTGATAAAAATAAGTGTGCTAGCAATGGAGAAAGCAAAGGAGAAACAAGTAATGAGAAATCCATTATTTTTTGAATCAGAAAGCATACTGAACAACCTACTGCCTGAGGCCAAGAAAGTAACAAGTGTACATTCAGTGAATGATGTTAGCACCATCTTGACATGCTTTAAAGGAAATTTCTCAAGTCTTGAGGAATTAGCATCCAAGATTGCAGAAGAGAAGTATCTTAAGAAGAGGCTGAATGAATTGATAGGTAACTTTACACTTGACCTCAATTCTCTCAAGGTTGGTCAAGCAGTGCTAAAGGAGATAGAAACTAAAGGAAGAAAGATAATAGCTGACTGTATGAACAAAGATAAATTGATTGTAGACCTTTCCAAGAAGATTTAGGAAGCTGAATCTATGATAGAAGTAGTAAGGAAATCAATAGAAGATCCCTCCATAGATATAAATATGTGTAATAATGTCTACCAAGGACAAGTGGATAAGATTAAGAAGGTAGAGAAATAAATGGCTCAGATAAGGGTTAGGCAAGCATAGTTGAGACATGCACTTGCACCCTCTTTAGATGTACTCAATCAAAACATCAAGGAGATAAATGCCATGATGGTGACATATGATCAAGGATCGAGTTTAGATTTGGAGAAGATGGAGAAACCAACTTATGCACTATGCGCCCATCTCCAGATAGTAGATGCACTTAAGGCATTTTGGCAGCAAGAAATTACAAACCTTCAGACTGCATACCATGATGTACTATTAGTGTAAGTACTTGAAGTTTCATTTTTTAGCACCTTTGTCATTAATGTCAAAGGGGGAGTAGAGTAATATGGAACAATGTATATGAAGGGGAGTAGAGTCATATGGAGTAATAGAAGGGAGATATAATATAGATTATATGATAAGGAAATATGTTAGAAAGATTTTGAAGATTTTGTATAGATGTAGTTTAGCAACTTCGCCATATTCCTTTGTTGCCATTAATGAAAAATGGGGAGATTGTTGGAAAATTGACTATAATAGTATATATGACTTAGATTAGTGTTGTCATTATGACAACAAAGTCATATGGAGTTTTGGTGTCAATGCACTTACTCAGAAGATAAGAATCTGGCTAAGTGTGGAAGACTGGACAGTTAGTGAAGCACTAGATGAACAAAGCATCAACGCACGTGTGTATGACCAAATTTTGGCATGAGCCCTTAAAGATAAGCTTTTTGGTATATAATCATGCTATGTCTAAGAATGCATGATCAGATGAGTCAGTATGAAGAAGTTACAACAAGTTGAAGTGACACAGTCAGCGAGCGGCAGAACATAATAGAGTATGCAGCCGACAAGAAAGATTTTGATGTGTGATCATAATATTGTTTTGTAAAGGCTATATGTCTATTTTATTTGTGTTTTAAACATGTTAAATACATTGTATGTAAACATGCTTGAGACAATTCATTTGGAAGCATTGTATGTAATAGGATAGAGGCTGACTTAGTTAATTGTTTTAGTTGCGCTTATAAATAAGATATGCGCTTTTGTATTTGAGCATGTAAGAGTTGAGAGATGATGTAATAGCGGAGAAAAAGCATGTGAAGAGAAGTTAAAATGTGATAGAGCTTTACAAGAGGCTAAAGCATCAGCGCACAAAAGGAACTGATCAGACAAGCAGTGTCACAACAACAGTTCACCATTGTAGATATAGTGTGTATCTGTTATCCAGGAGGTTGTAGCTTTCTCTATTAAGCAATGAGCTCTTCAAAAATGAGTCCTCACCCCCAAAAGGGTTTGTTACTTCAAGACTCCTAACAGGGTCTGACCCTTGACAAGGTCATTGTACTTAAGCATTGTAATGATTGCTCCTAACATGGCAAAGGAACATTAACATGTTCATAATACACAAGTACAATTATTAGTGGGTATTAATTCCCACTAGGGTTTTTCCTTTAACCAGGTTTCCCCGTAATCATAGCTGGTGTTATGTGTTATGGTTGTTTACTTTACTTGATTTGATATTCATTTCAATATACAAGTCATTGGGTCAAGATTAAAGGATCAGAATTAATATTGTGGAACATTGATTCACCCCCCCCCCTCCCCCCCACCCCTCTCAGTGTTCCCATTCCTAAAAAAGACTACATTCAACGGGAGGAAAAAAAGGAGAGTTGGGTAGTGATGGATAGGAAGACTTATTCATTTTAGAGTTGTTATGCATTAAACTGGGAGTCTTTGTTCTATTTTGGTGGGCATGATTGGACACATGGTAGCTAAGTGGAGGAAAAGACTGCAGTTAAAAAAGGGAGGAAAGCATTAACTAGAGAGAGGCTACGAAGTTAAAAGGGAGTATAAAAAAAGAGGAGATTAAGAAGCATGGGCTAGAAGAAGACATCGCATGGTGATGGAAGAGAGAATGGAGTAGAGTATTGGGGAGCATGCAGAAAAATTTAGAAAAAGAAACACAGAGTTTAGTAGACACTAGAAATCAGAAAGAATTTCGGAAAAGAACATACAAAGAGACACACACAACAAGGAAGGAGATAAAGTGAGCTTCATGTGCCAGGAAGGGAGATTAGATACATCTACAACAATTTGGATTTATCGAGATCTATCATTCAAATTAGATACCAGGTTTTCTTCTTATTTACTTTCATTTTCAAAAGTATGGAGTAATAATTTGCATCTTATTAGGAAGTCAATGGATATCTTACTTATTTGTTATTTCCTGGAATTAAACATGAGTCTCAATACAGTCAATGAAAACAACCATTAGATCCTCATAGAAGCTCCAAAACATGAGTTTGAGAAGTTACATTATTTTTCTTTACAATTATGTTATCGGTGAAACAAATTTTTGTTGATTACCCCAATAATGGGTGAAAGCCCAATCAACGTTAACCTCCTGCAGATATTCTAGTTACTTCTTTTAAAATGGGGGACAAGATCCCTCAAAATTGGATCTCTCCTTCCTTCAGCTTAAACAAATTTGCATCCACAGTCATGACCTCAGTTGTATAGCACATGCCCAACATTTGATTTCTCGTATCTGACATGAAAGGAAACAACTTTTAAGAGCACTCCAACATATTCGTTGTGTGCATAATCTGTGATTTACCAAGGAGAAACATTAGCACATTATTTTTGTAAATGCATAGAGAGAATTTCCACCCTTATACGCTTTAATACACGGTTGGGTGAGTTAAATTGATTCCTTAATTTGTATGAGATCAAGAAATCTTTTTTTTTTCTTTCTGTAAGTGCAATATACCCAAAATTACAGTTTGGAAGAATGAATGTATCGATTTTACCCTGTGTAAAAATGTAGAAGATGAATTTAATAGTGATCTCATAATTTAGAAATAATCATGAATTTTTATTTTCTTTTCCAGACAACTTATAAAATTCTAGAAATGCCTTTTACTTAGAGTAAATATGAAATATAGGGAAACTAAACTGGTTAAAATTTAACTTAAACCTTTGGTAAAATTAAAGCTATAGGGGCTCTATACAAACAAATGGGTTTTATTATTGAATAAAATAGGTACTTAACCTAGTCCAGAGTGTAGATAAATTGGCTAGATTATTATTTTTTAGTTGTTGATTACAACTATGAAAAGAAGAAAGAAACTTAATTAACTTTTCATGTTTCTACACTTGTTATTGTAGATCTATTTATACACATATTGGATAAGTGAATATTGTTGTGGCTGCCTACATAATTCTAGGAGAGTTAGTAAACATGTCTTCTCTAAATTTATCAAACTTAGTTCAAACCTTCTTAGTGTACCATTTGTTAATTATTTATACTGTTAATTTATATTAAGTATATTGAAGGCATAAGAAATTAGTACAATAGAATTGTCAAACTAAGGGTGTTATTTTTTTAAAATTCTGTTTAGAATTGATGTGTAATGTGGAATAGACAGAGAAGGGTAATTTAGATGTATTACCTGTCATTGAAACTAATTTGTAAAGATACTTTGGCTAAAGTTTTGTTTTCGCATATGTATCATTATTATGCTTGGTTAGTTATGAATTTTTATCTCTGCCACCCTATGATTAGGATTTCTACTTAGACTAAAGAATCTTAAGTAGTTAGATTCATAGTTGCGTCATATTCTTCTGACTCATCAGTGTCGGGAAGCTATTCTCCTAGAGCAGGGTCCGTGCGCTTTCCATTTCAGGGTAAGCCCTGGGGGAGCTAACCACTCCATGGTTGGGCAGAAAAATCACCTAGGCCACACACCTGTCTTAGGATTTGTAGGTGGACATGATGTCTAGAGGCTTAGGAGACATGGATTGCTGACAGTGTGGTGCCTTGTTACTGTGTATTTGATGGTTTAGGAAAAGTTATTATTCATTGATTATTGTATATTCTGATTTATATGTTTGGATCAATAGAAGGTCGCAAACTTTGTATTAAGATGTATTTTTATTGCTAAATGATTGCACTCTTTGATGATCTAGTCGAATGTTGTATCTTGTAACTCCTTTTTATGAATATTGTTTATCGACATTTTTGGTCAAAATATGTATCATTAATGATGTACATGGAATATTCTTTGTCGACCTTGAGTATTTTTAGGCTTGTATCATGTTTATCTTTTTATGGGATTAAGGGTCTTTATATGTGGTATTAGAGCTATGTTTAAACCCTAGGGCTTGGGTCTTCTATGCTAAAGTTGTGTTTGTGCATGGCTCAAGAATAGATTGTCATCATGCAGACCCAAAACAGTGGCCCATCTAGAACCAACAATGAACAAAATGGATTTCCCAATCAAAGGCTAGATGAAATTGTAGCCCTATTAGCTAAACATAGGAACATTTTGCAATGGCAAAATGATCAGATGAATGTCATTAAAAATGACTTAAGGGGTAGACAAAATGAGGTTCATCAGGATGATGAAGCTCGTAGGAAATAGGTGGAAGATTAAAGGCTTGAGGCTCTTCATAAAGAGGAAGGGGATAGGATGATTGAGGAATGATGTAAGAGAGATGCCGATATCGGGGCAAATGCAGGAGATTTGAATAATGACCAAATAGAAGAGGAACTAAGCAAGGAACTTAAAAAGGTCACACCACCTGATTTTGATGGGAAAACTATAGGGGATGATGCTAAGGCATGGATCATATCCATGGAAAAATACATTCATTTCAAAATCTTTTTGGATAGTCTAGGGCCTTATGGGGTGCTTTCCATCTAATTGGAGAAGTAGCTACATGGTGGAATAATGAAATGAATGAAAAGAAGTTATGAATAAGATAGATATCTTGGGAAGATTTCCTAGTCCTCTTGAGGAAACGATGGTTACCATAGCTATTTTATGATAGGAAAGTGTTTGAGTTCCAAAATTTGATCTAGGGGGTCTTTTCAGTGACCAATTACCATGAGAAGTTTTGCCATTTGGTAAAATATGTTCTACTATATTTGCAGGATGAATGTTGTAGTACACATAAATTTGTTTTGGGATTATGTCCTAAGATTGGATCTGAGGTTGAGATGTATGAACTAGAAACTATGGAATTTTCTTATGCTAAAGCATTGTTACAAGAGGAGAAACTGAAAAGGGTACTAGCAATCAAAACCTCACAATGAAATGATAGTTCAAAATGATTCAACAGAAAGTATGATAATGATAAATCAAGGAACAATGGACGTTAGCAAGTGTGAAACCTAAGAGGTAAAGGTAGGGGTAATGGAGGCGGAAACAATAACAACCCTCAGAATTAGAATCAAAATAGAGGCAATAATATGAATGGGAACAATAAGAATGGAAACAATTATAGGAACAAAACTTAAAACATGCAAGGATCGAGAACTAGATATTTCAATTGTGGGGGGTAATCATTATGCTACTTATTGTCCTTAGAATATGACTTAGAGAGAGGGTAAAGCTCCTCAGGTACAACACCAGATTCATGCAACAATTGATCATTGCCAAGCAGATTTTCAGGCAACTCCCATTCAGATAGCTGGTAAGCTCTATGGATATGATGTTTATGTTTTGATTGATACTAGAGCTACTGAATGTTTGTTAGATCCTAAGTTTATTTCAAAATTATCTATTAGAGCTAGTTATTTATCTAAACCATGGATGGTTGAACATGGAAATAGGACAAAGTGTAGGGTTGAGAAGTGTCTAGCATGCAATAATTTGGAATTTCCAAATTTTCAAACACAAGCTAACCTTTATGTCGCTACTTTAGGATCTTATGATGTTATTTTGGGCATAAATTGGCTAATTGAGCACAAGGCCATTATGAATTATAAGGAAAAGTCAATTCAATGCCTATATGGTTCAGGTATGCCTACAGTTGTTAAGGGTATTCATAAGCCTTTGGAACTAAGTCTAATATTTGTAATGCAAATGAAGAAAGCTCAGAAGAAGGGGTGTGTGATCTATGTAGCTTATGAAAAAGACTTAGACACTCCTAGCTTAAATGATTATCCTATATTGCAAGATTTCCAAGATGTGTTTCCAAAAGAACTACCTGAATTTCCTCCTAAGAGAGAATTTGACTTCTCTATAGATGTGTTGCCTGGAACCAAACCTTAATCCAAGGCCCCATACAGAATGGCAACCACTGAAATGTATGAGCTAAAAACTCAGTTGCAGGAACTTTTAGACAAGGGTTCATACGCCCTAGTGTGTCACCATGGGGAGCACCTGTGGTCTTTGTAAAGAAGAAAGATGACACCTTGAGGTTATGTATAGACTACCAAATGAATAATAAGGTGACCATAAAGAACAAATATCCACTTCCTAGAATTGATGAACTATTCAATCAAATGAAAGGAGCAACAATGTTCTCAAAAATTGACTTAAGATCTGGATACCATAAGCTCTGAATCAAGGAGGAAGATATATAAAAAATAGCTTTCAAAACAAGTTATGGGTATTATGAATTTGTAGTATTACCTTTTGGTATGACTAATGCTCCTACAACATTCATGAACTTGATGAATAGTGTGTTCTGAGATTGCTTGGATAAATTTGTAGAGATTTTTATCGATGATATTTTAATTTATTCCAAGAATCTCGAGGAACACAAGGAGCACTTGCATATAGTTTTGTAGCACCTTAGGGATAGGAAATTGTATGGAAAACTATCTAAGTGTTCATTTTATCAAAAATAAATTCATTATTTGGGACATGTAATTTCTGCTAAGAGAATTGCAGTGGATCTTGAAAAGATTCAAGCAATACTTGAATGGCCAACACCACAGAATGTGAGTGAAGTTAGAAGCTTATCGGACTTGCAGGATATTACAGGAAGTTTGTCGAGGGATTCTCCAAAATTGTGGCACCTATTACATCCCTTCAGAGGAAAGGAAAGAGGTATGAGTGGATAGAGGTTTGTGAGCATGATTTCTTGTTACTGAAACAGAAACTCACATCCGCTCCCACTCTATTTATACTAGATCCTAATGACCATTTTACTATTATCACCGATGCATCATGTGAGGGTTTAGAAGGTGTACTTATGTAGAATGGTAAAGTAGTGGCTTATGAGTCATGAAAGATGAAGTAGTATGAGGTTAACTATGTACCTCATGATTTAGAACTTGTTGCCATAGTTCATGCACTTGTGATGTAGAGACACTGCCTTTTAGGTGAGCCTTTCAAGTTGAAAATAGATCACATGGGTTTGAGGTACAACTTCACTCAACCCAACCTTAATGCTAGATAGAGGCAATGGATAGAATTCTTGAGCGAGTATGATTTTAGTATTGAATATATCAAAGGGAAGGAAAATAGGGTAGCTGATGCCTTAAATAGAAGAAGACACATTGCAGATATTTCCACAACTCAAACACGCCTAAAGGAACAAGTGTTGTAGAACCTTATAGGTGATGAACATTATGAGCTGGTCAAATCAGCATTGCAGAATGATCTAAGAGACCCTCATTTTGATGGTTATTCCTTTGATGAGGATGGTATTTTAAGATACGAAGGGAAGATGTATATTCCCAACTAGAATAGATTGAGGAAATTAGTTTTTGAAGAGATGCATTGCACTCCATTTTCAAGGCATCCAGGAGTTAATAAGATGCTTGCTGATATGAGACCATTGTATTTTTGGTTTAGACTTAAAAGAGATGTGGTAGCATCTATAGCTCAGTGTCTAGAATGCCAGCAGGTCAAAGCCGAGCATGCCCATCCAACTAGACTTTTATATCCTCATGATATACCAGAATACAAGTAGCACATTATCACTATGGACTTTGTCCAAGGTTTTCCCATGACTAGGTAGAAACATGATGTAATCTTGGTTGTGGTTGATAAATTGACCAAGGTTGCTCATTTCATACCAGGTAGTTTGAGGGATGGATCCTTGGTTTTGGCCAAGAAATTTGTTCAGGAGATTTTTAGACTTCATGGAGTACCTGAGACCATAATATCTGATAAGGACACAAGGATGACATCAAGGTTCTAGACAACCTTAAATGCTTATTTGGGAACAAGGTTGAACTTTAGCATATCCTATCATCCTCAAACATATGGTCAAACTGAGAGGGTAAATTAGGTTCTTGAGGATTTAATGCGAATGTATTGCATGGATTAGCAGTACAAGTGGGAAGAGTATCTTCCTTTGGTTGAATTTTCTTACAATAATTCTCATCATTCTTCACTAGGTATGGCTCCATTTGAAGCACTATATGGGAGAAAGTGTCAGATACCGGTTAGTTGGGATAGGGTTGAGGACAAGATCATTGTTGGTCCTAAATTATTAAGGGAGATGGAAGAGAAAATGTCTCTTATTCGAGAAAGGTTGAAGGAAGACGCTGATAAGAAGAAAAGTTATACAGACAAGAACCATACCTTCAGACAGTTCATTGTGGGGGACAAATTTTTTCTTCGTGTGATGCCACACAAGAGTTCCATATCTTTTGGAAAGGCTTCTAAGATCACACCAAGATATGTCGGCCCTTTTGATGTTTTGAAGATTATCAATCCTGTTGCATATGGAATAGCCTTGCCACCCGCTCTTGCTCATATTCATAACATGTTTCATGTATCTTTATTGAAACCTTACTATCCAGATGCTTCTCATATCCTTGATTGGCATGCTTTATAGTTACAAGATCTGAGAGTGGTGTTAGTGGAGCCATCCAGTATCATTGATCAGCGTACCATTAGGGTACATGATAGAGAGCTCTTGCAGTATAAGGTCCAACGGGACCAATTCTCTGTTGATAGTGTCTCATGGGAGGATGTAGATGATATGATTAGATCATTTCTGCATTTACTTCTATAGACTTATATATGTCATTTGGTTTGTGTTTTTCAACTAGTTTATGATATGAGAACATATGCAGTATTTTTCATAAGACATTGGGACAACATCTTCTATTGGAGGGGAAGGATGTCATAACTGATTTTTCAAACATTATAACTATTTTAAATAATTGCCAACTTTTGTTGACTTTTGACTTGGTTGCTGGTAGATGACCTAAGTCGATTTATTTAGCTTTTCCATACATGTTTTTATTTGATGAATAAATTAAAATACAGTTGAATTTTCTTTTCGTAGGATGAAAAATCTAAGTGATTAATGATTAACATGATAAGATTGGGTTATATGTTTTACAATACCATTTTACTTGATATGATTAAATATTCTCATGATGAATATTTTTTAAGTTGATTTGGTTATTGAATTTGGGAACTAACCTACTAATAAAAAATTGGAGTGTTCATCAATTGATAGGACTAAAGATGGGGGTATGGTCGCGGTAGGGGAGCCTAGCTCCTCGGTATGGATGAGTTCATAATTATATGGTGAAAATGCACACACCACCTAATATTTTTCTAGTTATAAATAAATTTATTGATGTGAATTGATTATATATTGAATTTGTGTTTGAGAGAAAAATGTAACCATGTGTTAGTACAATTATTGTGGGAAATAGTTTAGTAGTTATGGCTCCGACCACTACTCACCAAGCAATTGATGTGGTGCTAGTGTGGTTTCAGATAGCAATGGTGCCACCAAGAAAATGCCCTCACAAATTTGTTCCCAAAGGGTTTCACGAGGTATATCTCAGCCTGATATTGTTTTTCCCATTCATAAGTTTGATGATGCCTATACTTGGCTTGAAACACATACCCTTATTGGCTATTTTCTGGGTCGCAACCCTCCTAAACATGTTATCAGGGACTGGGTTGTGAAATCTTGGACCCCTCATGGAATTCACCTAGATGGAATCTAGAGCCTCACCAAAGGCTTCTTTCTGTTTCACTTTTCCAATCCTTCCCATGTGGATGCCATTTTTGCTAAAGGTCCCTGGAACCTTAGGGCCTCTCTTTTAATTTTCCAATGTTGGTCTCAAGACTTCTCCATCTTTGAAGACAAGAAGCTAAAATTTCCTATGTGGGTTGAGTTTCCTGGTCTTCCCCTACTCTATTGGCCATTCATGCGTGCTATAGTGCAAACTCTAGGTAGGGTTATATGTAGCGAGCATGACCATTTTCTCAATCCTCAGCCTCAAAAGAGGCTCTGTGTTGAGGTCAACCTTTCTAGGGACCTCAAAGATTCTATTGAGATTCAAATTGGTGATACCACCTTTACTCAAAAGGTGCTCTATCTCAACCTTCCCAACACCTACTATCATTGTCAATTTGTGAAGCACAAGATTAAGGACTGCCCTTTAGCAGTGCCTCGTACCAAGTCTCCTCCCAAGGATTATGGCTCTCAGCTGGCTGATGCTAGAAAATAGAGGAGGTTAAGAAAGATGAATGGGTTATAGTCAAACGTCGCAACAAGAAAACCAAGCATCCTACTTTGGCTTCCACATCCCAACTGTCACCTCTGGCTATTGATGTTCCTATTGAAAAGGTCGCTCTGATTTCAAACCCTGCTTCGCAGGGGAAGGAAGTTTTTGACTCCCACATTGTCATTCCTTTAGCCCGCACGCCTTAGGTGGCCGTAGAGTTTGCCTCTTCCACTCCATTTTTCCATTCTTGTAGTCCTCCTATGTGTGCTAAGAATGAGTTTGAAGGCATGCAAGAAAAATGGTGTAATATATCCATGGAGTTTTCTGGGTCCACTTTTGCCCAACTTATTTATCTAATAGTTTTTCTTCCCTTAGGGAAGGCAATGGAATGGACGACACTATTTCTCCATGAAGTACATCTCATGGAATGTTTGTGGGTTGACAGACACACCCAGAAAATTTTTTGTTAGGGATTTGCGTCATCATATTAGTCATCTGGATGTCTTATGCCTCCAGGAAGTTAAAATTTCTAGTTTTATGCTTGATGCTACTTGCAAAGTTATTTGGCCTAAGGGCCTTGCTCTTTGTTCTCAGCACGAGGTTGGTCAAGGTGGAATTGCTACTCTCCTCTCTCCTCATTGGAATTCTTTTTTGGTTAGTCATGGTTCAGATCCCATGCAGAGAGTTGTTTGGGCCACTTTCATTATTTAGAATCATTCTTTTGGCATAGTTAATGTTTATGCTCCCAATGATGCTATTGAGAGATCTCACCTTTGGCGTTGGCTTGTGGATTCTCTGCCACCTACTACTTGGCTTGCTTTTGGTGATTTTAATATGGTCAAAGTGGCATATAACAAGGATGGCCTTTTTCCCTTTCATTGGACAGCTGGAGAGAGAGAAGCTTGGTACTACATGCGTAATAAATTAGAGCTTTTTGATCCCAATGTTGGCCACCATTGTTCTGATGGGGTTTGGCACACTTGGTCCAATTTTAGAGCCTCATCTGATAGAATTCATAAATGGCTTGATCGTATTATGATCTCGACACAATCTTTCTTCTTTTTTTCTGAAAAGAAAGCCTTACCGGTTACTCCTCTTGTTGATGTGACTTTGTCAGATCATTTTCCCATTCAATTTAAGATTGTTTGGAAGATAGCTAAGGCATGACTTCCCACCAAAAAATTCTTCTTTAATACTTCTATCCTTCACCACCGTTCCATGGTGGTCCACATTCATTAGGTTTGGAACCTTGAGCCTCGACCATCTCAGTCGCCAGGCTAGATTCAGAGGTAGAATGATCCCATTAGGCATACGACACATTTTTTGCACATTTATGGTAGACAGCTAGCCAAGTATCATCGTAGATCCTCTAATGTTAACACCAAAGCCTTGTGTGTTGCCACCGAGGCCTTAGCCCAGAGTCCTTTCAATCAGGACCTGCAGCTTAACCTTTCCAAGTTACATCATCAGAAGCAAGTTGTATACAACTATGCTACCAGAGGTACCCAAATCAAAGCTCATCTTCACTGGTTAAAATTTGGAGACCACGCTTCTAAACAATTTTTTGCTTCTCTCCATCCTTGTCATACCAATGTGGGCATATCTAGAATCAGAGAAGGTCACAGCCTCCTCACGAAGCTTCCTGATGTTTTGCAAGCCTTTGATTCACCACTATGAACAGGTCTTTGCTACTTAGGGATCTTATCCTACCAGTGAGAAAGCTCTTGCTTACTACACCGATGTTGTTACGTAGTCTATCTCCCCTTCTTAATGAGTCTTTTGTGATCAACTACTTTCCTTACAGGATCTTCATGAAGCGGTGTTTTCTATGGCTGATGATAAAGCCCCAGGATGCGATGGCTTCCCTTGTGACTTTTACAAATCCCTTTGGGATGCCATTGGTCCTGATCTTCACCAGGTCTACCTTAAAGCTTTTCATTCCCATACTCTTGGGGGTATCATTAACCAAGGCAATATCAAGTTCATTCCCAAAGCTAGGAATCGGGAGGACATTTGCAACTAGCGGCCTATTACCTTGCTTAATGTCTCCTACAAGATCATTTCCAAGGTGTTGGATCTCAAACTCCAACACATTCTTCTGTAGATTATTAGGCCAGAGAAAACTAGCTTTATTAAGTCATGATTTATTCTTGACAATATCATTGTAGTTTAGGAGGGAATGGAATGGGCTCGTAAGTCTCACCAGAAGCCCTCTTTCTTAAAATTGATTTTGCTAAAGCTTATGATCACATTGAATGGCCTTTTATTCTTGCTATGCTTCATGCTCTTGGATTTGGGCCTAGATTTCTTCAATCTATGCAGATGCTCTTTAGTGATGCCTTTGCTTGCATCACCATCAATAGCTGACAATCTTCTACTTTTGGGCTCTTTTGGTCTATTCAAAAAGGATTCCCTCTAGCTCCTGCCTTATAGGTTCTAGCGACTGAGGGTTTTGGCTACTTGCTTGCTCATTCCATTTATATGGGTCATGTTCAGGGAATCTCTTTACCAGATTCTTCTCAATAGCTAGTCAATGGCTATTTTGCTAATGATTCTTTCCTCACTCTGGAAGAGGATGAAGAGAATATCAAGGTAGCCTTGCAGTGTTTAGAAACTTTTTGTCTGGCCTCTGGTTCAGCCATTCAATGGCATAAAACCCTTTGCTATAGACAATCTACTCTTCCTGAGCCACCTTGGTTCTCTCAATTCAGTTGGTCCAGGATTTAGCATGGGGAAATTTTCCACTTCTTGGGCATTCCCTTTTCTTTTCAAGCTCATCCTACTGATCTATGGAATGCATTTCTTGCCAAAATTAAAAAAAAGCTTACCTATTAGATCACTAAGCCACTCTCTCTTGCAGGGAAGTTTCAAATCTGCTCCAAGATCTTGGCGGCCACACATGTGTACTATTCTTCATGTTGGGCTCCCTCAAAAGCCTCTTACAAGAAGCTCGAGAAATTATTACGTGACTTCCTTTGGGCCTCTGGGATTGACCACCATGTTTTTCACAGAGTTGCTTGGAATTTCTGCTGCCTTCACAAAGTCTTAGGTTGGCTTGGTTTGCTTGATACCCAAAAACAAGGGCTAGCCCTTTGTGTGAAATGGATTGTATGGTGTCTCACAGGCAATGAGGCCTAGAAATTTTTTCTTCGACATTGCATATCTTCAAGGTACCCTTTCCACAAGCCCGCCTAGAAGGGGATTGGATTTCAAACCCTCCTTGTTATGAAGGAACATGTTCAGATCTAGGTCACTTTTGTTGCCAAAAGTATTTGGAGAGCTTGGGAGTCTATCAAGTCCTAGCTTCACTGGGATGGGAATGGTTTCTATGATGGTCTTTCTCTCAACCAACAGAACATTTGGTGGTCCCCCTTATTTGCTCAGCAAGGGATTCTGCTTGCCAGAATCTAGAGTTTTAGTGCTCTTTATTTTCACAAACGTGGCATTCAAACTCTGAAAGATCTTTTCTCTAGAGCCACTATGAGTCTTTGTTCTTGGGATGACCTCCAAATGCAGTTCTTGCTCATCTGCCCAAATATTCAAAGTTATGACTTGCTAGTTTTGGCCATTCTCTTCACCTCCTGCATAAATTAGGAATTGAGTCAGTTAAACCTTGGTGGAAGGACTAGAAATGGTATCCTACTATGCCCTTCACCAGTTACAAGCCCAAGCTTGGTTATTCTTGGCTTGTGGCCCATTTTCCCATGATTGATTCTCTCAACCAGTGATGGCATCTTTCCTCTTCCCAGAAGAGTTGGAGTTGGCGATTTTGCACTATTTGGGATTCTATCACTGAGCCTAAGATTGCTAATTTTTCCTGGTGTTTTCTTTACCAGGGCTTTCCTTTGGGAGCTCGGTTTCAACATTTGGGTGTTCCTAATCCTAAATGCCCTTTTTTTGGTCATTCTGAGACTCTCATGCACATTTTTTGGTTTTGTCATCATGCCCTGAATTATTGGATCTAAATTCATGAACTCTTTGCTCCCTTTAGGCCTGAGCCTTTTTCTTGGCATATGTCACTTCTTGGTGATCCTCTCATAATGCCTTCCCAGTACACCCAAATATGGCATGATTTCAGGAAGGAGATCTTGTTTACTTTATGGAAAGAATGGAATGTGTTCTCTTTTCTCACAGTTCTCTAGATATTCATATCTCTATTTATGTTAAGGCATGTCTTTGTAACAATGTCATGATGCAGATTCAGGTGCAAGTAGACAAGGTGGCCTTAGAGGTCTCCCACTTATAGGAGCTACTCTAGCATTGGGGCAATGCCCTTTGTGCTATTTCTTGGGTGCCTCCGAACTCTCTCTCGACTAACTGTATGCTGCCTAGGGGTAGCTTTTGTAGTTGGAGTTCCTCTGTCAGGCACTCCAAAACTCTATGCCAATGGTGTCACCACTCTGCCTCTCCTCCTCCTCAGAGGGATGTGGGTTTCGACTAGCCTCCCCTACTTATTTCTACTATTTTTGCTACTCGGCCCTTGGCTAGTGTTCGTAGGTGGCCTCCTGCCACTTCAGACGAAGTCCCTCACCTGGCGCTTGCTATCTCACTCAGGCGGGAGGAAGGAGAACTAGAGAAAGAAGACCCAAAAGATGGCTGGTCAGTTCTTGACCAGACCCCAGGGCCCAATGTTTGGGGAAATCATGATGACAAAGATCCTCCTCCCTATTTTTCTATTGCCCTTGCAACTTGAGGGTTTCTCTTTCTATATTTTTTTTGATGAATAGTTGTAAGCTTTTGGCCTAGTTGCCATGTGACTTGCACGGGGTGACTTTTTCCCCCGACCCTTTTTTTTGTGAATACTATACTTTAATAGTAATATTAATAGAAAAGGCCTCTATTCATCAAAAAAAAAAATCATTTTGTACAATGAAATTTTTTAATAATGTAAAATAGTTATTGTCTTGTGATTTCTTTTTAAAAGAAATGATTTGATGTTATTTTAATTTGAAAGTTAAAATTTGAATATAATTGATTCATAAAATGGAACCAGTCAAAAGAAAAGCAATTTTTTTGTGTGTATTTAATCTCTTTCATCCAAGTATCTCGTTGATAAAAAAAGATGGCAAGAGAGAGTTATCTGGTAGTAGAATTTACTAAACTTTAAATTACAATTCTATTTTTGGGCCTTAAAATTCCATGTAACAACAAAGGAGGTGTTGAATTGGGGACTCCTAATGCCAGGTATGAGGGAGGACTGGAGTTTAATTAAGGAAGGTAGGAATGAAGGGGCATAAAGGATCAGAGATGAGGGAAAATAGAGTAATGGTTAAGTAGAGGAAAACATAGCCTAAGTGAGGGGAAGACTGCATTTAGCAGTAGGAAAAAAAAGGAGAGCTAGGTAGTGATGGATAGGAAGACTTATTCATTTCAGAGTTGTTATGCATTAAACTTGGAGTCTTTGTTCTATTTTGGTGGGCATGATTGGACACATGGTAGATAAGTGGAGGAAAAGGCTACAGTTAATGAAGAAAGGGAAGCGTTAACTAGGGAGGGGCTACGAAGTTAAAAGGGAGTATAAAAAAAGAGGAGATTAAGAAGCACAGGCTAGAGGAAGACAACACGCGGTGAGAGAAGAGAGAATGGAGTAGAGTATTGGGGAGCATGTAGAAAAATTTAGAAAAAGAAACACAGAGTTTAGTAGACACTAGAAACAAGAAGAATTTAGGAAAAGAACATACAAAGAGGCACACACAAAAAGGAAGCAGATAAAGTGAGCTTCACGTGCCAGGAAGGGAGATTAGATACATCTATAGCAATTTGGATTTATCAAGATCTGTCATTCAAATTAGATACCAGGTTTTCTTCTTATTTAGTCTCATTTTCAAAAGTATGGAGTAATAATTTGCATCTTATTAGGAAGCCAGTGGATATCTTACTTATTTGTTATTTCTTGGAATTAAACATGAGTCTCAATACATTCAGCACCAACAGCCATTAGATCCTCACAGAAGCTCCAAAACATGAGTTTGAGAAGTTACATTATTTTCTTTTACAATTTTTGTTATCGGTGAAACTATTTTTTGTTGATTACCCCAATAATGGTTGAAAGCCCAATCAACGTTAACCTCCTGCGGATATTCTAGTTTATTCTTTTAAAATGAGGGCCAAGCTCCCTCAAAATTGGATCTCTCCTTCCTTCAGCTTAGACAAATTTGCATCCAAATTCATGACCTCAGTTGTATAGCACATGGCCAACATTTGATTTCTCATATTTGACATGAAAGGAAATAGCTTTTAAGAGCACTCCAACATATTTTTTGTGTGCATAATCTATGATTTTCCAAGATGAAACATTAGCACATTATTTTGGTAAATGCATAGAGAGAATTTCCACCCTTATACACTTTAATACACAACTAGGTGAGTTAAATTGATTCCTTTAATTTGTATGAAATCATGATTTTTTTTTTTCTGTAAGTGCAATATACCCAAAATTACGGTTTGGAAGAATGAATGTATTGATTTCACCCTGTGTAAAAATGTAGAAGATGAATTTAACAGTGATCTCAGAATTTAGAAACAATCATGAATTTTTATTTTCTTTTCTAGACAACTTATAAAATTCTGAAAATGCCTCTTACTTAGAGTAAATATGAAATACAGGGAAACTGAACTGGTTAAAATTTAACTTAAACCTTCGATAAAATTAAAGCCATAGGGGCTCTGTCCAAACAAGTGGGTTTTATTATTGAATAAAATAGGTACTTAACCCAGTCCAGACCGTAGATAAGTTAGCTAGATTCTTTTTTATTAGTTGTTGATTACAACTGTGAAAAGAAGAAAGAAACTTAATTAACTTTTCATGTTTCTACACTTGTTATTGTAGATCTGTTTATACACATATTGGATAAGGAAATATTGTTGTGGCTACCTGCATAATTCTAGGAGAGTTAGTAAACATGTTTTCTATAAATTTATCAAACTTAGTTCAAACCTTCTCAACATACCATTTGTTAATTATTTATAATGTTCATTTCTGTTAAGTATATTGAAGGCAGAAGAAATCCGTAAAATATAATTGTCAAACTAAGGGTGTTATTTTTTAAAAATTATGTTTAGAATTGATGTGTAATGTGGAATAGATAGAGAAGGATAATTTTGATGTATTACCTATTAGTGAAACTAATTTGTAAAGATACTTTGGCCAAAGTTTTGTTTTCGCATATGTATCATTATTATGCTTGGTTAGTTATGAATTTTTCTCTCTGCCACCCTATGATTAGGATTTCTACTTAGACTAAAGAATGTTAAGTAGTTAGATTCATAGTTGCGTCATATTATTCTGACTCATCAGTGTCGGGAAGCTATTCTCCTCGAGCAGGGTCGGTGCACTTTCCATTTTAGGGTAAGCCCTGGGGGAGCTAACCACTCCATGGTTGGGCAGAAAAAGTGCCTAGACCACACTCCTGTCTCAAGATTTGCAAGTGGACGTGATGTCTAGAGGCTTAGGAGATAGGGATTGCTGACAGTGTGGTGCCTTGTTACCGTGTATTTGACGGTTTGGGAAAAGTTATTATTCATTGATTACTGTATATTCTAATTTATATGTTGGGATCGATAGAAGGTCGCAAACTTTGTATTAAGATGTATTTTTACTGCTAAATGATTGTACTCTTCGACGATCTGTTTGAATTTTGTATCTTGTAACTCCTTTTTATGAATATTGTTTATCGACATTTTTGGTCGAAATATGTATCATTAATGATGTACATGGAATATTATTTGTCGACCTTGAGTATTTTTAGGCTTGTATCTTGTTTATCTTTTTATGGGATTAAGGGCCTTTATGGTGCTCACTTTCTTTTGTAATGTATTCAATGAATACATTATAAAACTAAACTCAACATAATGCACTTGTTATATTTAGAATCTGATTTCTACTTGTTCTTTATTTGTATTTTTTATTGTATTCATCAGATAGTTTCTTTTCAATTACTAATCAACTTGTTTACTATATGCAATACTTAGAAGCATGCAAGCTTCATAATCTCATATTTTACATGTCTGACTTAGTTTTATATTATATTCACTGAATACATTACAAAATTAAGTTAGCATAGTGCAGCCTTAGTTTTTTAATGTATTGAATGAATATGTTACAAAACTAATTTAGCATAGTGCAACCTTAGTTTTTTAATATATTCAATGAATAAATGTATTGATCACTATAGTTACATGTCTTTATATTATAATTTTTTTGTAATGTAAACCCTCTCAATAGGATACAAAATCAGTGAAGGGGTCATTTTAATTAAATCATATTTTCCCTTGCATTAATCATAATCCCATTGAATTATACCCCACAGAAGACCTGACTTAACCTCTCCTTACCCCATACCTAATCACCTTAACATGTATGAAGATAAAATCAATTGTTTTTAATCATGTAATGTTTTTGTACTCAATTCATTTTAGACCTATGCATATATTAAATGTTCAAAGACAAATTTGTATACTCCATGTATGAAGATAAAGGCATACAATCAATGAAAAATTGAGAATGCATATAGTCAATTTTAACTTGGGAATGCATAAAGTCAATTTAAACAAGAGAATGCATATAGTCAATATAAATTTTTACTCATACATGTAGTGATATGTATGCATACATATCTATATCAGTGTGCATAGATATTTATGTATGTATGTGTGCATACATATGAATGTGTACGTAAGTTTGTATACATATGTTTGTATAGATATGTATGTATGTATGTATGTATGCATGTATGTATGTATGCATATATGTATGCATGCATGCATGCATGCATGTATGTATGCATAGATATGTATGTCTAAGAATATCAAATGTAAAAGTGAAATATGAATGTGTAAGAATAACATGCATGCACTATTTTAATGATAAATTTCCATGAGATTGTTACTTCCACCATTTGTAACAATATTTTTTAGGTATGTGAGGTAGTGAAGACTTAAGCATGGGTTATAGATGATTTAATGTCCATGTAATTGTGTTTCTCAACATTGTCATTTAACTATGTTTTTCAACACTCCATTTTGGTTTGGAAATCATGATCTTACAATGTTATATAATTTTGTTTAATGTCATAATATACCTGTGACTTATTTTATTTCATGCTTCCATCAATGCATCTTTGGTAGGTTACCTTATAACATATGACAACAATGAAAATAGAAGACACTAACAACATATAAGTAGTGTCTTTTTTTACTTTACTAAGGCTATGAACAAATCAATTATTTTTTTATTTTGTTATTCCTAAGTTTTTATTTTGATGCTTAGTTCTTTGTTTTTGGTTTTTTAAGTTTCAATTGCAATTATTTTTGAATAGTAGTAAACTTTTAACAAGTGAATTGCAAGTGTTAATTGTTGTAATTCAATTTAGAGTTGATTAAGTGTTCTTTATTGTGCTTTTTTCAAGTGTTAGTTGCAATTATTTTTGAATAGTACTAAATCTTGAACAAGTGAATTGTAAGTGTTAATTATTGTAAGTCAATTTAGTCTTGATGGAGTGTTCTTTATTGTATTTTTTCAAGTGTTAATTGCAATTGTTTTTTAATAGTACTAAATCTTGAACAAGTGAATTGCAAGTGTTAATTGTTGTAAGTCAATTTAGTCTTGATGGAGTGTTCTTTATTTATTTTTTTTTCAAGTGTTAATTGCAATTGTTTTTTAATAGTACAATCCTTGCATCATCTTCAATTACAATCCTTGCATCATCCTCAATTACAATAATAACATGAATATATAGGTTCACAATCTTTAGGGAGATTAACATTCAAGATCATATTCTCCTTCCTCTATGTCATATGTGTTGTCTCATTCTCCAATATGTAAATCATATAATAGAGCATCAATTGATGGTTGAGGTGTCTCTTCTTTCCAATAGAGAGCTTTTCAAACATGTAACATTGGTTGAGGAGGTGAGTTTGGTGAAAGATGTCCTTGAGATGCTTGAATTTTGAAAAGATCCATACTGCCTGACATTTCCTTGTCCAAGTATGCAACCATTAAATTTTGGTAAATTGATCTAGTTTACATGGACTAAATTGTCTCACAAACCATTGATTCGTTACATTAGTTTGAGTGGACATCATTCTAACTTTAAAAAAAAATAAATAAAAAATGCAATCATTTGGAATTCATAATACAGAATTGGAAATGGCCTCCCAGAGAAAGTTGAATAGTTGTTGCATGATTGTTCAACCATTCCTATGGATTATAGATAGCAGTGGCTCCTTGTATAGTTACAGTCAATTCCTGTGAGATAGCGACTTCAAGTAGAGGAGGACAATTTCTTCCATACTCGTTGACCAAAAAAGTTTTAACTTCTTCATCACTTGTTTGTCGATGTGTCAATAACGTGACATATTCTTGACTGAGTTTTATAAATGCATCTATGAATTGTATGCATTGTTGATCATAGTTTTCCAATTGATGATAATGTAGATTAGAATTGTATCATCCATATCCAATTTGGTGTCCATCATAAAGAACCTTTTCCCTAATCATGTTGTGTGCTCCCTTGTCTTGTCAACACAAACACATGGCTTATTCAGTTCAATTAATTACAATACATTGTTTAGTGAAATACGTGGTAGAATTATGAAAAATATTCCTTATTTAATCTAATTATTGATTCAATTTCACATTCTTTATTGCTGACAACATATATTTCTAGGTGTTGTGTCCTTGTATATTTGTTCAAGACTGTTATGCTTCACTACATAATGCTCATATTGACTATATGCATTCTTAATTTTTTATTGAGTTTATGACCATAGGTACACATGACTATATGCATTTTTTAGTTGTGATTGAATATATGCCTTTCTCTTTAAACAATGACTATATGCATTCTTAAGTTGTGATTGATTTAAAAAACCAAGTACATTACATTAGTCTATATGCATTGTTAAGTTGACATTGATTGTATGCCTTTATCCTTAGTAATTGAAAACAAACTATCCAATGGATACAATAACAACTACAAATAGAAAACAAGTATAAATCAGATTCCAAATATAGCAAGTGCACTTTGTTGAGTTTAGTTTTGTAATGTATTCATTGAGACAAAATAAAGTGAGCACTGTGAAATATGAGACTATGAAGTGTCCATGCTTCTAAGTAATGCATACACTAAACCATGAGCACAATGCAAGTAGACATCTTTAGTAATTGAAAGCGGGTTAAGTTGACATTGGCTATATGCATTGTTAAGTTAACATTGACTGCATATAGTAAACATTTTGAGTAGTAATTGTAAACAAAGTATTCAATGTCGAGTTAGTTTTCTAATGTATAAATTGAATATATTACAAAACTAAGTCAACACTATGAAATATGAGACTATGAAGCTTCCAGCATTCTAAGTAATGCATAAAGTAAAAAATTCAATAAATAGAATGACAACTACAAATCACCAAATTAATTTGTATACTTGTATCAATTGGTAATTATTTCTTTTCATATCAAACATTTACAAAAATTTAGAGCATAGCCCAAAAATCCTTTTCCATAGCCTTCAACATTAGATTTCAACTTTGTTCATGACCTTTAATGATGTAAAACTAAAACATATATGAATACTTTACAAAACTAAGTGAGATACTGAGAGGGGGGGTGAATCAGTTATCCACAAACTGTTATACTTTGAAACTAATTCAACATATATACCATAATCATAAACTTCAATACTGAAATGAATCTAATATGCTAATCACATCCATGAAATGAAACACATAACACACAGATTTGGTAACCCGAAAACCCTTGAAAGGTAAAAATGGGGTGGGGATGACACGCACAAATCTTCACTACTGTAGCAATAAAATGTGCCTATTAGGGCTACAAGTTTTTTATCACTTTTGGTGATCTACCATGTGAGGGGTCTGCCCTACTAAGAGCTTACATACTTATACAATCTACCTTGATTAAAGGATTTAAAACTTACAACTAAGTAAGAACTATGTTAAGAGATTTACAAAGGCTTGTTAGGACCACTCTGTTAAGAGATTTACCCTGACTCACTTGCTAGAATGTATCAGTACCTAATTCTTCAATTTGCACTACAAATGTTGATAAGAAATCTCCTCTTTCCAATACTTATCTGATCTCAAATCAAATATTGCTATGTTCAATCCTTCACTGCTTTGCTCGGTCACTGCCTGATCTTTGCATCTAATAATCAAAACACTACTTCCATCCACATATATAAGATCTCCTCTGTTACTATTTTTAAGGGTTTTGATATCACCTTATATAAATAATTGATCAATATTAATGATCTAGATTCATCACTTATGCTACTTAAGAATTCCCTTTTTCTAATTAATTACATTTCTTGTGTAGGGATTAATGATTGAAAACAAAAAGCATAATCAACTCCTTGATTCTCTCAACAATCATTAAATCATGCATAGAAGTCGGCCAAAATGGTTTACCTAGATGTTTGTGCCATTATAGAAACATTTATCAAAACTTGTTTGCTCATCATAGGAAGTCTTTGATGCTCAATCAAAACTGTTCTCCATATACTAGCACTCGACACTGACTCTTCTATACAACTCGACATATATACTACTCAGTAACTACTGAAGTACTCAACATCCTCTAACTTGCTTGGCAGTGACCACTTCTCGGTACATATACAAAATACAAGTCTATACATAACTCGGCCTTAATAGGATGGCTCGGTCGCAGTGATGACCGGCCAACATTTCCTTGATAATGATAAGTGTTGGACACTAATAGACAACATGACTTGGAGATCAACAATCCCCCCTTTGACATTAGTTAAAAAAACACTTTGTCATGACTTTTCATTACATTAGTACTTAGTGCTTGAGTACTCCCCCTAAGAATGTGACTCAGTCTTCATAACATTTATTTACATGACTCTAACATACAATGAGAATACATTTGCATTTCAAAATAGTATGTCATACCTTTATCTACATCTTCTATTTCCCCTTTTTCCTTTGTATGTACATGACTCATTTCCCCCTTGTTTTTTTCACATTAAGTTGTTGGAGTGTTGGGGTTAGATAATACTTATACAAAAATGGTTTGTGAAGCTACAAAATCATTGATAAAGCATTGTCCCATCTAGATCTAACAGATTCCAAAACTTGTATCTTGATCTCTAGTTGAGCAGCTAGATCAATCAAACTTTCAAAATTAGAGAGATGAGGATCTCTCTGTACTAACTCCTTTTTCAATGCCAACTCTCTCTCTACATAACCTCCAAATGATGGGTCAACATTATCTGTGTCGAGATTAACTTGGCTCTTATCCTTCCATCATTAGCCATTAGCTTGGCTAATCTCCCTTGTGTATGAAGCAATCGTGTGAAATGAATAGAGCTGGAACTTGCATCCATACTCAGTAAGTGTCCTATTGACTTCAAGTCTAATTGTAGCTTCTCAATAAGCTCTTGATTGTCCTTAGTGAATGTTTCTACATTGCATAGTTGTTTGTATAAATAATAAACATTTTGTACAACCTCTTCTAAGTTACTCACTAGGTCAGAAAGTTCTACCTATTTTACTGCAATCTCTGTTAAGACCCTCTCAAGTACCTTGGTCTCAAACTTTCTTTTAGACCACCTTATTAGCTTCTCATTTGCTTCACACTCATCACTATTCACCTTTTTGACAATATGTACCAATTGTTCTAGTATAGGTGAAGTTTCATTGACATCATCTAACTCAAAGGCCTCTACTTGAATATATCCTTAATCTCATGTAGTACCTACTTTTGTTGATGTTCTCATCTTAGTTCTTCTTGTTTTCTCTTTTTCTTCAAAATATCTTGTAATATTTGTATCTATTCATATGTTAAGTTATTAGTGTCCCACTTTGGAATCAATATAACTTCATCTAATGTAACTCGTGTGCTAGGAGACTTGACCTTTTTCTTATGTACCTTCTTCTTCTTTGGCTCTGGTGTGCTTCTACTCAATAGTTGTACTAAGGATTGAATAGCCTCTTGCTCCTTAGGTTCCTGATTCTCATTTATTTTATGCTCAATATCCTTCTCTTCAACTTGAGTCCCTAGAACTTCTATTGCAGACTTATCTGCTTGTTCTTTTATGTTCTCCTCTCCTTTTCCTTTATTGTCTTCAATATTTGTCTTGGAAGGTGCATTATTTTTTGTTGTTGTTGGCTTTCTCTATTCATCGACACTTGATCCTTGTGTGACTTTTTCTTCAACTATGACCATGTGGGAGCTTGTAGGTTTTGAGTCCACAGTTGATGCACCCTCAATCTTTTGATAATCATGTACTTGTATGAGAACTATATTGGTGCATGGTAGAAAGGGATCTAAGGCTACCTCGGTAAGAATTTGACTTTTAATTTCTTCCTCGGTCAAGGCATTAATGTTCACTGATGTATCTTCAAGTACATCCTCAATAGTGATCACATCCTGTGGCTCACTCTCCTCTACCTTCTACCTTATTTCTTCCTCAAGGATCTATGGTTCATTTGTATTCTCGGTATTGTCTACTTCAACTTGTTTGGATGTGCCTTCATCTTTTTGTGCACTCTTATCAACTATTAATCCAAAGATTATCTTCCACATCCACGTGCTCTATGTAACAAATTCCTCAACATTCTTTTTCAATATGGAGTAATCCCTCAGCTCAGGAATAAAGCTATTTCTGTGTTGCTCCATAAAATTTTCTATCTACTTTGGTGTTAGCTCATGCATAATCTATGCTAATGTTCCTTCTCTTATCTGTCTCTCTATCATGATAGCATACTACCATCTTTTGTCAATTTTACTAAACAACTCACCAGGTATTAGATTCCCTATTTGCAAAGGTGTCATATTAAATGTACATAACATTTCTATCATTGCATCTTCAATCTTTTCCTTATCAACTTTTCTTAATCTTTCAAATTTAATAAGCTTAAATCCTGCTAAACTTGACATGCTCTTGATGTTGTGGTAGATTTCATCCACACTGGTTGAATGTCTATGTGTTGCCAGCTTAAATTTGTTGTTGTCATCTATATCAATCATCTCTTCAACATCATCATCCTTTTATAGCACTAGTTTCCTTCTTGGCTTCTTCTTGGGATTGTTCAACACAACCTTAGTTTGAGCTTATTTCCTTTTCCCTAAGTTCCACTCTTCAATGTTCTTTACTGGTGTTTTCTTATGTGGCTCAGCATCTGTGGCAGTTGAAGCTTCCCTAGTTCTAGGTCTTAATGTTGTAGGAGGAGTAGGCTTTTGTTTCTAGTTCTTTTTGTTGGGCTCAACAACCATTACCTCTTTTCCCTTCTTTTGAGTTTCTACTTCCTCCTCTTCACTTTCTTCAGACTCACTTGACTGGTCCTCACCCTAACCTTGTGTAATTTATAATGGTGCATTCTCCTCTTCTCCTTGGTCTAACATTTTCTCAAGATTTTAACTAATTTCTTTCTTTTCCTCTCTAGGATTGCATATTTTAGCCCCATTGTAATCTTAGACTTAGCTTCTTCATAATTTCCAAAAGGCTTGGATTTACTATCAATCTCTTTTACAAGTAGAGTTGTAATAGTTGCTGATGTTTTATCTATGTTAACTTCATAGGGAAATGGTCTCAATCATGCTAGCCTAGGTATAACAACTTGATCATAGGTGTTATCAGTGTCCACTAGAAAACATATATCATCATATAATTTCTCTACTAGGGATACTGGAATTCTTCTTCTCTTTCTCATCTTCTTCTTAAAATAAAAATAAAAACTCTTCATCACACTATCAATGTTATCTCCTAATTGTTGAATAAACTCATTAATCTATTGTGTCATAGGTCAATCCTGACTCTATACTACATCTCCTATTGTAAGTAAAGTGTTTTGCACATAGAAAAATATATAGACTATTAGGGTACCGGACCTACACATTGAGTTCTTTTCTTTCTTGATTGATATAAGGTTCTCAACAAGTTGTGTCAACTGCAGCTCGGCAAGATCATAAGTATGATCTTTCTTCACAATTTTCCATGCCTAGTCTATTGCTATGTATGGAATGCTATCCATCCTGCTTGACTAATAGAACTTGTGAGCAATCACCCTAACTAAAAAATCAATATCAGGATCTGTGATCGTAGAGATAGTCATTCCTCTCTTGTTCCATATTTCCAGTGTGTTTTCCTGGATCATTTATTTTCTCTAGCATCTCATTGTCTTATTCTTGATAAGAGTATGGTAGCCAGTGACTCGATGAATGATGTCCTTGGTGATCTTTATTAGCCTTTTTTCCAACCCTAGTTTCATGTCGTTAACTTGACTCAAAACAATCTTAATCCATTCTATCTTGAAATTGTGAGGGAAGTCTAGGGCACACACTAACCCTTTCTTGGTAATGTGTTGATGCTCCACCTTTAACACTCTATTTATACACAATCTATTGTAAGCCTCTAACATCTCATAGTCTCTAATTTCACTAATCTTTCACATGTATCATGCTCGCACATCATGTGTCTTTTGGAAATACAAATGGGAAAGTAATACTGAGAGGGGGGGTGAATCAGAATTTACTAACTTATTATACTCTCAAACTGTTAGAATGTTATGCATCATGTAAACAAAACTTGATCAATCTAAACAACATGTCATGTCAAGTAGCATACATGAAATCACACATAACACAATAGATTTTGGTAACCCAGAAACCCTTAAAAGGTAAAACTGGGGTGGGGATGACACCCACAAATCTTCACTACTGCAGATAATAAAGTTTTCCTGTTAGGGCTACAAAATGTGATCAAAACATGATCTACCCTATGAGAGGTCTTCTTTGTTAAAAGCTAAGAGACTTATTCAGTCTACCCTATTAAAGGATTTACAAACTTACAATAAAGTAAGCACTCAGCAAAGAGATTTACAAAAAAGTTTGTTAGGACTACTCGGTTAAGAGATTTACCCTGATACACTGGTTAAAATGTCTCAATATATGATCCTTCGATTTGCATGGATATGCTGATTATAGATCTTCTCTTTACTGTATGATTGTGATCTCTTTTATCTGATCTTTCTTGATTATGTTCCTTTCACTGCTCTGCTCAGTCAATGAACTCGGCCTGAATACTTCTCCTTATCATTTCCTCATATTCACAGTATTCATAGTATTCATTTGATCTCAATGTCTCTTGTTCTCTCTGATTCACACACACACACACACACACACACACACATCTCTGTTCTAGATCTTTCCTTTATATAGTAACAAAAATGTTTTACCATTACAAGATCTATGGTTTAGATATATTCCTATTGCCGCCTATACTATACAATTTTTTGATTGGCTAAGATTATACATAGGGATCAATGATAAAAATAATGGATGTGAAATCATCCCCGTGATTGCCTCAATAGACAACATACAAAACATAATTATCTCCAAAAATGGTTTACCTCAATCATTGTGCCATTCCAGACTTGTATGTCAATTCTGGCTCACTCGACAAAAGTTATCCCTGGCACTCAGCATCAACTGTCCTTGGCATCCACTATACTCGGCATCTGTTGAACTTCTCTATCACTCAGTAATCATTGATATATGTAACTCAGAAATAACTATACTCGGCACATTACAAACATATGTGATTGGACTATACTCGGTAGTACTACTGCTCGGTAAGTGTACAATACAAAACTTGGCCTTTACAAAATGACTCAGTCGCAGTGATGACCGACCATCCTTGCCTAGATATATGACTAAGTATAACACACTAATAGTCAACAAAATTATAGAGATCTACAATCTCCCCTTTTGACATTAGTGACAAAAACACTTTGTCATGACATTTCTAGTATAATTACAAAAAAATATGTTTGTAGTATCCTACTACTCCCCCTGAGATATATATACATATCAAAATTGTGTTACCTATCCCTATTTGCACTTGTGTCATGATGTTTCCCCCTTGTTTTTGACATGACCAATTTCTTCATCAGTCGGTAAGTTGTAAATCTTTTCTAGAAAAGGTTTGTGAAGCACCGTGACCATGTATAGTGCATCTGTCCATGCAGTTGAAGTGAGATTTAACACTTCAGTTTGTACTTCTAAGTCAGCAGCTAGACTGATAATACCTTCAGCTATAGACAAATGTGAATCACTCTGGATTAATGTTTTAGCCTTGGATAATTTTCTCTGTATCACCTCCAGATGTGGTGTCAATATGGTTTGAATAGACAGTAGGTGAGAGCGAATCTTGCCATCATTTTCCATCAGCTCGGCTAACTTACCCTAAGTCTACATCACTTTAACATAGTGTCCAACACTAGTGCTGGCATCCAAAGTTAGGGACTGACTTGAAACTTTGATCTCTTGCTTGAGAGTTTCAAGCAAGCATTGGTTCTCATCCGTGAATAACTCAACATTGCAAATCTTGGCCAGGAGAGACTGTCCATCCACAACTAATCACTTGGTCTCCATTACCAAAGTGGACAACTCAACTTGTTTGACTACTATCTCAGCAGATATCTTATCCAGCATTTTGGTCTCAAATTTGCGTTCTGACCATTCAAATAACTTGTCACTTGCACAACTAACTTCATTGTTGACTTTCTGAACAATGTGTACAAGTTGTTCCAATATTGGAGCGGAACTATTTACATCAGATAAATCATAAACTTCATTAAAAATGTCTTTAATTTCATGAAGAACTTGTTTTTGCTGATGCTCCCTTCGGAGTTCTGCTTGTCTACTTTTCTGGGTCAGCAAATTTTTCATTATCTGTAGCTACTCGAAAGAAAGGTTATATGTATCCCATTTAGGAATAACAATTACTTCATCAATAGTTACCTCTTCTTTCCCTTTTTGTGTCCTTGGTGGAGTACTTCCACTCGGCAGCTGTACAAGAGCTTTGATTGCCTCTTGTTCCTTCGACACTTGTTCTTCAATGAATTTTCCTCTACTGTTCTCTTCTCCTTTCTCCTTCTCCTCAGCATGAGGTCTAACAACTTGTTCATCTAATTTTCTTCCATGTGCATCTATGTTGTGTTCTTTCTTAGGAGGACTTTGAATTTTTCTTTATGTTTTAACTTCTTCCTCGGCAGATAGAGTTAGTGGTACCGACTTGATTGGCTCCTCGGTAAGACTTGTACCGACTAACTTATCAACAGTGGCAACTCCAGGTATAGTTGGATTATCAATGACAGATTGTGTGTACTGTGTTACTACCTGGTAGAGGTTTTCCAGTTGCTGCTGTGTTCTTTAAATCTTCCTTAGTTAAGAATGAGTTCTTAATGGGCTCTCCTCCAGTATATCAACAATTTGAACCTCAAAAGTATCCTGTGATTTCACTTCCTTAGGAGTATCAGTTTCCAATTTAATTTTCTTGCTGACAGGTTCAACAACTGTTGAAGTAGAAGCAACATTTCCTTCATTCCTTTCTTCAACTTTCTCTTCTACCGGGGCGGGTATCAAACCATATAATATTTTCCAAATTTTCAAACTTTCTTGAACAACATCTTCAACCTTGCATTGAAGGATAAGATAGGCTCTAGTTTTAGGATCAAACTTGCCTCTGTATTGATTAATTATCTTTTTGATGTTGGTAGGAGTGAGAGTGGATTCAACTTGTGCTAAGGTACTCTCTTTTATCTCCTTCTCTGTTTGCAGTGCAAACTCCCATTTCTGTGCGACCCTATTGCACAATTCCTTCGGAATCCTATTTTCAATCTCAATCAGCAACATCTTGAAAGTGCATAGCATTTCAAGAACAACATCCTCAACTTTTTCTTTATCTCTAATGCTCAACGGTCCAAACTTTAATCTTTTCACTTCATCAACTGCAGCTGAGCTAGTGATTTTATGACATAATTCATCAACAATGAGTTGATGTGAACCCTGTTGTGTTGCCTTCCCCTTAATTTCTTCATCACTTTCTATTTCTTCATCATCATCTTGTGTTAGAACCAATTTCCTTCTCGGCATCTTCCTAGCCTTGGTTGGCATTGTCTTGATTTGAGCGGGTTTACGCTTTGCAGATGCAGGAGGCATCTTAGGAGTCTCGGTAGCAATTCTTCTAGGTCAAGGCCTAAGCGATGGTGTCACTGCCACTTTTCATTTCAACACTCTTCCTTTTAGTGGGGACTCGACAATTACTGGTTTCTTCTCTTCTTCTTCTGTCTCACTACCACTAGTTGCACTCTTATCATCTTCTCCTAACCCTTGGGTTAACTCTATTGGTGCATCCTTACCAGTTTCTTTAACATACTCTTCTAAATTTCTCACTATCTTCTTTCTTCTTCTCTCAGTGGTGGCAGCCAATAATCCCAAAGAGATCTTGGATTTGGCTTCTTCAAATGTACTGAAATAAGGTGTCTTGTCATCAATTTCCTCAGCTAGGAGGGCTATAATTGCTGTAATAGCTTCATCAATATTGAGTTCATAGGGTAATGGCATTAACCATGAAACCCTAGGTAGTGTTGCCTATGCATAGGTAAAGTCTGTGTCTACCAGAAAACATATATCTTTACTATATTTCTCAATCAAAGACACAGGGACTCTAGTCCTATTCCTCATCTTCTTCTTAAACTCAATGAAATAATTATCCATAATCCCTTCAAAATCATCACCAATCTCATTTATAAAATCATTAATCTGAATAGTAATGGGCTTCTTCTTATCCCATGTCACATCACCATGTGTAGGAAAACACTTCTTAACATAGAAGAATAGACAGATCAGTAGGGAACTGAACTTACACATAGATTTCTTCTTTGTCCGGATGGAGCTCAAGTTCTCGGCAAGTTGAGTCAGCTGGATCTTGGCAAGATCATATGTATGCCCTTTCTTAATTATTTTCCAAGCCTAGTCCACTGCCATACAGGGGACGCTATCCAACTGACTGGATTGGTAAAACTTGTGCAAGATAACCCTTACAACGAAGTCAATTTTCAGATCAGTGATGGTGGAAATTGTCATTCCAAGTTTGTTCCATACTACCTATGTGTTTGCTTGAATTTCCTCTTTTCCTGCACATTTTAATGTTCTTTTTCCATCAATTGTAGGGTAACCAGTGACATCTCGTATCATTTCTTTTGTGATCTTAACTGGTCTGTCTTCTAGCCATAATTACATATCATGCACTCGACCCAACACAATCTTTATCCAATTGACTTTGAAGTTTTGCAGGAAATTTAGGGCATGAACTAACCCTCGGTCGGCAATGACCTTGTGTTCCGGCTTCAGTACACCATTGACACACAATTTGTCATACACTTCCTTGATCTTGAAATCACTGATTTCTCCAATTTTGCACATATAGCATGACCTAATGTCATTCATCATCAACACATTTTTTGGAGTCAAAGATAGGGCTCCGTTCAAATCTCCTTTAATAGCACTTTCAGATATTGCCTTAAAAATATTCGGTTTACAAACTTCATTCCTTACGAGTTGCACATTGAAAACTTCCATTCCCTATTTCTTGATTGATGTGGATGAAGACGATGCCATTTCAAACTGTAATTTTTGAAAAGAAAACAATTGCTCGGTAAAATACCTTTTGTCAATTAACCCTGCAAATGAATTTTGCCGATGGCACGCTGTGAAGATTTCAGAATCACTTTGCTAGCTCTAGTTGCTCTAATTCTGAATTGCTCTAAAAATCTCGAATAGCCTGGTGAAATGAATTTAGCGGCAACTTTCTGCTTTATAGAATCCAAAAAATAGGATTAGGGCCTCATAAATGCTCTGTACAGGTTTTAGGTGAAATACAGCTATCTCGGCAAACTCATGTTAAACTTAGTTAAACATAAGCTCGATCGATGTAACCGTTGTGATATAGCTCAGCATAGCATCTCTGCAATAATAGGTGCTCGAAAAACATTGTTAGCTCGGTCATGACATAGATGCTCGGCATCAAAATAAAATTTTCTATTTTGCTCAGATATGTCCTAGTGCATCTTAATTTATGTAGATATGGACTTTTTCTCGATTCTATGTTAGGAACTAATGTAAAGTAAATCTTTGCAAGAATCAGTTCCAGACATACCTTTCATTCTTAGTTAGAAGAAGTGTGATCACCTGATCCATCAGATTGGGTGACCGCAGATGTGCTAGCTTCACTTGTAGTTCCTTCTTCCTTCTTTCCCCATGTCTTTTCCATCTGTTTTCTCAAATTTTCACAGATATCTTCATTCTGGTTTTTATCATTGCTTAGCATGGGTGATCTACAATCTCTCTTTAAGTGATCGACCTTTTTACATTTATAACAGACCATGCTTCCATTCATCCAGCTTTTAGATTTGCCTCTGAAATGTGTCTTCATGCAATTTGCTCTAATGTGTCCATACTTACCACAATAATGGAAATTGTACCAAGTGTTGTAATCCCAATTGTAACTGTTGTGCTTGGTGACTGGCTTTGTTTGCTCATTAGATGACCACCTCGGTCTAGATCTGCATTCAAATGCTTTATGCCCATATATCTGACAATTGAAACAATTTCCTTGGAACTTGGGTGAGGTGGATGGATTGTTAGCTCTATATCTATATTCATGTGCTTGATGTCCATGTTTCTTGTAGTTAAAACAATGTCCATTAAATTTAGGTTTAGAATTAGTCTTACCATGTTTGCTTCTGCATATGTTGGTTGTGTGTCCTAGCTTCCCATAGTGATGACATGTGGGCTTCTTGTTCTTTGGTTTGTCAAACTTCTATTCTCCACTCTTTGATGATTCTCCTTCTTCAGTAGATGAATGCTCATTCAGTCCAAGTCCAGCTCTATCACCATGATGCAGGAGCATCTTGGGTCTTTGGAAATCTTGCATCAACCAAAAACATTTCCTGATTTTTGTACCTATTTGTTGTTGTTTTCTTTATAATATTTTCATTTGATGGTTTCATGGTGTGAAAATATTACATTATGTTGAGGACCTATTTAGGAACCTTCTCCTATGAGCACATAAAGTTTGGATGGATTGTTTCAAAGTTACAGCTATTTTCCTTGCCGTCGGAACAACGTTTTCCTGCAGTTTTGGTGCTGATTGTTCATGTTGGCACTCTTGATCCATAAGGAATTATCCTTTGTGCACTTAGTAAATTTAAGAGGACTAAAATTACTAAATTTCCCAAAGGCACATCTTCTAATTCATTATGAGTCAAAATTTATGACCATTTTGCTCGGGGACCTATTTTCTGCCAGTGTTCCTGCCAGAGCCGTTCCAGCAGTTTTGGTGCTGATTGCGCATCTTGGCGATGTTGATCCTTAATGAATTATCCTTTGAATAGTTAAGGAGTTTTATAGAACCTAAAGTACTATCATTTCCCAAGAGTGAAAACTCCAATTCATTATGAGTAAAAAGTTATGCCCGTTTTGCCTCAGGACCTATTTTCTGCCAGTTTTCGGGTGAAACATGTGGTGTTTCTTCTTGCAATGTTCCGTGTGATCAAATTGGACCTTGTGACCTTACAAGAATGTTATTGGGTCATGTTAGGACCTAAATCCAAAGGTGCATCAATTTATATTCATTCTAGCATTAGTTTTGGTTTAAGTCTTCCAGATTGGACCTATATTGTAATTAAATGCCTGACTGGCTGACTTGTGGCTTAGTTGGCTATATAAGGAGTCTAGATTGATGTAGTATGGATGAAGGAGATGTAAGAGGGATAATTATCAAGATAAATCATTGGAGACAAAGATAGGATGTGAGCTGAGACTCTGAATTCATAATTTTCATTGTATAAGGCCAAAACCCAGGAGGCCTCATAGCCGGGCATGTTGAAAGAAATAATATAATTCTCTGTTGTTGCTGCCAGTTGATTGTCTCATATCCATTGTGAATTCATTGATTTCATGTGATATTATATTGCTTCCATTTTGTAACTCTGAGCTAGGGCTTGTTGTGGATTCAAGTGGACTCAATTCTGCTTGATTTTGCTTGTATCTACCCTACCCTTGCATCACACTAGATCTCCTAGGTGACCTCATCAGTTCTTCAAAATACTTTGCAGCTTCGTTAGGTTTGTTCATCCTTTCATTGATTTCTTTCTCAGTTTTCAACTCATTTTTCAATTGATCATTTTCATATTTCAGTTGATTGTTTTCCAAGTCTTTCCTACCCAATTCTTGGTTGGCCAGCAGTAGTTGATTTACCATATCTAGTTGATTTGCCATATCATCTTTAGCTTTTGTTTTTTTGCTCCACTACTTCACAGAGTTTGATAGATTGAATTTCCTGTTATCTCTTTAGAGTCCTTATTTCCTCATTTAGTATGGTATTTTTCTCCAGCAGTTCTTTCATGGCTTTGTCATTCTCTATAGAATTACTAGTATCAAATAGTCCAGTGATGTCTTCTTCCTTGTACTATGGCTCACTTTGTTGAATTGCAATCTCTATTCTTTTGCTCAAAGATTTCTTCAATTCCCCTCTGGTTGCTTCGAGTTGTTGTAGTGCTAGCTATACTTCAATCTTTTGATTCTCTATGACTTTTCCTAGTTTGTAAGCTTCCATCTTAAGATCTTTTCCTCAAGTGGTTAGACTTCCTTAAGAGAAACCTTGATGCTCTGATACCAATTGTTGGAAATACAAATGGGAAAGTAATACTGAGAGGGGGAGGTGAATCAAAATTTACTAACTTATTATACTCTTAAATTTTTATAACTTTATGCATCATGTAAAAAAAACTTGATCAATCTAAACAACATGTCATGTCAAGCAGCATACATGAAATCACACATAACACAATAGATTTTGGTAACCTAGAAACCCTTGAAAGGTAAAACTGGGGTGGGGATGACACCCACAAATCTTCACTACTATAAATAATAAAGTTTGCTTGTTAGGTCTACAAAATGTGATCAAAACATGATCTACCCTGTGAGAGGTCTGCTCTGTTAAAAGTTAAGAGACTTATTCAGTCTACCCTGTTAAAGGATTTACAAACTTACAATAAAGTAAGCACTCGGCAAAGAGATTTACAAAAAAAGTCTGTTAGGACTACTCGGTTAAGAGATTTACCCTGATACACTAGTTAAAATGTCTCAGTATATGATCCTTCGATTTGCACTGATATGCTGATTACAGATCTTCTTTTTACTGTATGATTGTGATCTCTTTTATCTGATCTTTCTTGATTTTGTTCCTTTCACTGCTCTACTTGGTCAATGAACTCGACCTGAATACTTCTCTTTATCATTTCCTCATACTCATAGTATTCACAGTATTCATCCGATCTCAATGTCTCTTGTTCTCTCTGATTCACACACACACACACATATATCTTTGTTCTAGATCTTTCCTTTATATCGTAACAAAAATGTTTTACCGTTACAAGATCTATGATTCAGATATATTCCTATTACCGCCTATACTATACAATTTTTTGATTGGCTAAGATTATACATAGGGATCAATGATACAAATAATGGATGCAAAATCATCTCTGTGATTGCCTGAATAGACAACATACAAAACATAATTATCTCCAAAAATGGTTTACCTCGATCATTGTTCCATTCCAGACTTGTATGTCAATTCTGGCTAACTCGAGAAAAGTTATCCCTGGCCCTCGGCATCAACTGTCCTTAGCATCCACTGTACTCAACATCTATTGAACTTCTCTATCACTCGGTAATCATTGATATATGTAACTCAGCAATAACTATACTTGGCATATTACAAACATATGTGATCGGACTATACTCGGTAGTACTACTGCTTGGTAAGTGTACAATACAAAACTCTGCCTTTACAAAATGACTCGGTTGTAGAGATGATCGACCATCCTTGCCTAGATATATGACTAAGTATAAGACACTAATAGTCAACAAAATTATAGAGATCTACAGTGTCATAAAAAATTTAGGTGGAATTGATGACAGGGCTCTTGAGAGATTTCCCTTCACTGTGCTTTCTGGTACAACTTGTAATTTTGGTGGTTTACATGTATCACTTCTCACTAACTGAACATTCAGTACCTCTTTTCCTTGCTTCCTTACTACAGAAGATGAACTTGATGCCATTTTTCAATTTAGGGTTTGTGAAAATGAATTCTAAGTAGCTTGGTAATACCTAGTTTCAATAGTTATTCACAATGTTTGTCGACAACACGATGTAGGAATCTTCACAAACTAACTTCGTACAAATCACTCTGCAAATTCTTAAATCATTGGGTAAATGAGAATGAATGGGAAAATTTCATTATAAAGATTCAAACGGTCACTTTAGGTATTCATTAAATGCTCCATACACTAGTAGATAAAATACAGTTGTCTCAGCCTTCACATGATAACTCAGTTAACACATACCCATACTCAGTCACAACCATGACTCAGTCGATACTAACATTTTCACTTCATCTCAGTAGATATAACATCTCAGTTATTATAGGAGCTCGAAACATACTAAGTGACTCGATCACTATAGACATAAATACTGATGCTCGGTATCAATTATGCAAAATAAGTCTTTTCTCAAATCTCTCCTAGTGCATCTTTACTTATGTAGCTATGGACTTTAATACATCTAATGTCAAGAACTAGTGTAAAATATAACATTTGAAAATTCAGTTCCTTACATGCCTTCTTTGCCTAGTTAGAAGTAGTGTGATCACCTAAACCATTAGATTGGGTGACCTCAGGTTCACTAGATCCACTACTGCTTGCTTCATCTTTCTTTTTCCATGTTTGATTCATCTAGTTCCTTATTTGTTCAATAGTCTCATCACCTTTGAATTATTCCTTACTTGGTGCTTGTGCTCTACAGCTTCTTTTTATATGACCAATCTTGTGGCATTTGTAATAGACCAACCTTCCACTCATCCAACTTTTGGATTTACCTCTAAAATGTGTCCTTACACAATTTTCTCGAATATGACCATATTCTCCACAATAATGACAACTATACCATGTATTACAATCCCAATTGAATGTGTTACCTTTCCTAGGTGCATTACCTTGCTTCTTAGATGTCCACTTTGGTTTTGCATTGGATCTGCATTCTTGTGCTCTAAGACCATATTTTTTATAGTTGTAACAATGTCCTTGAAATCTAGGTGTAGTAGGTCAATTGCTAACCTTTGACCTACATTCATGTTCCTTATATCCATGCTTCTTACAGTCAAAACAATTTCCATTAAATTTAGGCTTAGGATTGGACTTACCATTCTTTCTTCTGTAGATGTTTGTTGTGCGTCCTAGTTTCCCACAATGATGACATGTAGGTTTGTTTTTCTTTGGCTTTGCATTCCTCTGTCCTCCACTCTTTGATGATTCTCCTTCTTTAGTGAATGATAGGTGCTCATCATGTCCTAGTCTAGAGGTGTCACTTGGTCTTCTTGGTGATCTCATCAGTTCCTCAAAATATTTCATAGCTTCATTAGGTTTGTTCATCCTCTCATTGAGTTCCTTTTCATATCTTAACTCATTCTTCAGTTGATTATTCTCTGATCTCAGATTTGTAATTTCCATGTCTTTCTTGTTCAACTCTTGATTTGAAAGTAATAGTTGATTTACCATGTCTAATTGATTGTTTGTCAACTTTTGCATATCAAATGTCCTTTCATCAAGTCTTATAGCCATTTGTCTCTTATCTTCTTTAGCTTTCTTTTTATGTTTAATCACTTTACATAGTCTTACTGACTGGATTTCTTGTTCTCTCTTTGGACTTCTGACATCTTCATTCAGAGAATTTTTTTTCTCTAATAGGTCTGCTATTGCTGCATTAATTTTAGTGGAGTTTCCATTATCAAATAGAACTTTAGTATCCTCTTCTTGATAATGAGTTTCATTTAGTTGGATTGCCAATTATTTCCTTCTCTTCAAGGATTTCTTCAATTCTTCTCTGGTTGCTTCAAGCTAGTGCAAAGAAAGCTAGATGTCAATCTTCTGATTCTCTATGATCTTTCCCAACTTATAGGCCTCCATCTCCAAGATCTCAATTCTCAAGTGGTTAGACTTCTTCTAAGAGAACAAAGCTTTGATACCAATTTTTGGAAGTCTTATAAGGGAAAGTGAGATATAGAGAAGGGGGTAAATTAGTTATCCACAAACTACTATACTTTGAAACCAATTTAACATATATACCATAATCATAAACTTCAATATTGAAATGAATCTAATATGCTAATCACATCTATAAAATGAAACACATAACATAAAGATTTGGTAACCCACAAACCCTTGAATGGTAAAACTAGGGTGGGGATGACACCCACAAATCTTCACTACTGAAACAATAAAGTGTGCATGTTAGGGATACAAAGTTTTGATCACTTCTAGTGATCTAACCTATGAGGGGTTTTCCTTGCTAATAGCTTACAAACTTATACAATCTAGCTTGATTAAAGGATTTAAAACTTACAACTAAGTAAGCACTCTGTTAAGAGATTTACAAAGGCCTATTAGGACCACTCTATTAAGAGATTTACCCTAACTCACTTGCTAGAATGTATCAGTACCTGATCCTTCAGTTTGCATCACAAATGCTGATAAAAGATCTCCTCTTTCCAATACTTATTTGATCACAAAATCAAATATTAATCTATTCAGTCTTTCACTACTCTGCTCGGTCACTCTTCCCGATCTCTGCCTCTAACAATCAAAACATTGCTTCCATCTACATACATAAGATCTCCTCTGTTACTACATTTTAGGGTTTTGATATCACCTTATATAAATAACTGATCAAGCTTCTAGATCAAGATCAACGATCTAGATTCATCACTTATGTCACTTAAGCATTCCCTTTTTCTAATTGGTTACATTACTTGCATAGGGATTAATGATTGAAAACAAAAAGCATAATCAACTCATTGATTCTCTTAACAATAATTAAATCACACATAGAATTCAAGTAAAATGGTTTACCTAGATGTTTGTGCTATTACAAACGCATATAGCAAAATAGGTTTTCTTAGCATATGAAGTCTATGATGCTCGGTCAAAACTGTTCTCCATATACTGGTGCTCAACACTGACTCTTCTATACAACTTGACATATATACTACTCAGTAACTACTAAAGTATTCAGTGACATCTAACTTGCTCGAAAGTGAATACTACTTGATAAATATACAAAATACAAGCCTATACATAAATCGGCCTTAATAGGATGGCTCAGTCACAGTGATGACCGACCAACATTGCCTTCATAATGACTAAGTGTTAGACACTAATAGACAACATGAATTGGAGATCAACAAGCCACATCCATCAAAATTTTGCAACTAGATAGATTTCCCTTAGTTGTCCATAAAACTTGTAAATGGAATAGGACTATGGCAGCCAATTCCACTACTCTCTCCTCCACTACTAGGAAATGTGAATTGAGTAGGAGTGTACTTAATCAAATTAACTAGATGAGATAGTATTGTGTTGTTGTGGTCAACATTGGTTTCCACCTGTGAGGAGGGTTCAGGGGGTTGCACTTGTTGCACATTAAGGTTTTCTAATGTTGGGGCCAAAATATTAAAGATGTCAAGAAGTGTTGGGTTTTGGGAGGGAAGAGGTGTGTTAGGTGTACTCACTATCTCTAGGGAAGATGTAATTATTGTATCTTTGGTAGGTGAACTTAGTATAATGGTTGTATTCATGGAAGGTGTATTTCACTTGCTATCTTTACGTTGTTTAGAAGCATTTGGATTCTCTTATGTTTCTCTCCTCATCTGTTCCTTTTGATGTGCCTTCTCTTCAGCTCATTTTTCTTTCTCCACAACATCTCTTAGCCTTTGTTATTGTCTCTCTTCCCTCAAAATTTATGTTGTTGTTGCATTGGCATCTCTTTCATATTTTCTCTCCCTCATCTGCTCCTTCTTTCTTATTGTATTCTCCTCCAACTTCTTAATATTTTCTTTTTCCCAAAGTTGTTTAATGTACTCATCAACTGTTAGTATTTTTGAATCCGTTCTTAGATGAAGCACCCCATGAAGTTCCGCATGTGTAGAATGTTGCATCCTTTGCATGTGTAATACTAGGAATCTATTGGATGAACCAATAGGTTGTTCAATGTCAAAAGGCATTCATGGCACAAAGTAATCATTTCCATCTTGGTCCCTTGGGAGCTGGGCATCATTACACAATTGACTATCCAATTGATCTCAATTCTTTGCATTTACAAAGTAGTGGATAACATCATCTGGATCAACATGTGGTAGTGAGGTCATTGATAAGGAAATGTCCTCCTTCGCACAGTTAATTGGTTGACCAATGTTTGTGGCTACTTCCTATAGCCAATCTAGTTGAGAAGCTTGTGTTGGAAAGCTCTCAAGCCAACATCAATGTCTAATCCATCATGGTTTATTAGTTGCTCATGGTTTGTTGTCTTCTCTTGGTTTTCTTGTTTCTCTTAGTTTGATTGTTTCTCATGGTTTTGTTGTTGCACATGGTTTTCTTTCTGCTCATCTGCTACATTAGATGTTGCCTCTAAATAAGTTTCATTGTAATTTCTTACAAAAATATTAATTGAATCTTCATTGTACCCTCTAAATTGAATAAATGCTTCCATTGTGATTATCTACCCCTCACCTTGAAGTACATTTGTACAATCAACAATATTTGCACCACCTATTGATGTCATTGATTGTGGACCTATAGGTTGAGGTTGAGGTTGAACTGATCCCATTGCAACATCCTCATCAATAATAAAAGCCTCACTTGGCCTCATATGATCCACTAAGCCTTCCTGGTTAAAAGGCCATATGCTTTTCGTGTGGAACCCACTAATTATATTGCGTGAGGTCAATGCCAATTTGAATGATTTGTTGGCCAGTGTTGCCAACTCTTCACGTCCAATGTCAATCTAATGGTTGTTGGCCAACCACAAGTTTCTATGTTGTTTGAAGTATGTCTTAAATGGTACAAAAGAACTCACATCCAATGATTGGCACCTATGGTTGGTATGTGTGGGAAGTGTGAGTAGATCTAATCCTAGTTTTCATGCTTTATCAATTGTATGCCAGACCACATGGCTTCCATGACCGTCAAATACAAGAAGTTCTCTATTTGAGAAAGAGAAAGTACTGGGGATGTTTCTTTCAAAGTGGTCCAGCCAATTCAAAAATAACTCCTTCATCATCTATGCATGTTCTTGTATTGACATGCACACCCCAAGCTCACAATTGAAAATGTAATTTTCAATGTGTCTCTTTGCTTTGAACAAGTAAAAATCGGGTATGCTCATACTAGTAGCACTCACATATTTAAGAACAATGATCCATTCCCTACTTTTTGAGATTATTTGTGGGACATTTTTGACTCCCATACCTACAATCATTCTCATACCACAGTTTCATCTAGTTTGCACTCATGTTTGATCATAGTTCCATATTGTGCTAGACCCGTAGTGGTTGAGGTTGTATACAATTTCCAGGTTGTAATAAAAACATGCTACAATAGTAGGATGAGCCATTATAGCTCTGAGTGTGTCTACACATTCTTTTGTTCAAATAATCAAGTCCTTGTGGCAGCATCTAAAACCATGGCACCATGATCTTCTTGACATTTCATCTGTAAAAGGGTTAACCCTTCCTACAATTATCTAGGAAACAATTCACTGCAACTGACTGACTTCTAGACCATCTCCCATATTTTCCATGTCCTTGCACCACTTGAAAACATCTTCCTCCTCTTCAACAATTAGGGATTTTTTAGCCCCCTCCTCTTAGTGACAATAGTAACGATTAGCTAGGCCCTCAAATTAGAAGTAGGTATCTTCCACTTCTTTGTTGTACCCCTTATTGATACCTCACCTTTCTCAACACTATTAAGTGCACCATCCATGTCCTCAATTGTCCATCATCTTATCAGGGTTGGATGGGCACCTTTAGCTAAGGTAACTTCCCCTCCATTTCCTTCTTCTACATTCACATCTATCACATTGACTATAGGAGCATCAACATATAATTTTTTTGGATTGGAAAAAATAGCATCAACGAGAACGTGGTCAAAATTGACGTCTACATTAAACTCTATATTAGTGAAATGCACTCCATGAAACTCTCTTATACTTGAACAAGCACTGTTTGTTGTCCTTTCTTTATTTTTCCTACCATGCTTATAACTTAACCCTATTAATACTATAAGACACTAAGAGGGGGGTGAATCAATGTAACCAAAACTCTAACTATTTTCACCACCAACTTTGACAAGATATAACATGCAACACAAATAGCTAAACAATAACAAAGTAAATCAAACATCAAAAGAATGCAACACTTTGACATAGGTATTTTTCTCATGGAAACCCTTGATAGAGGGAAAAACCCCATGTGGGAATTAGCACCCACAAATACTCACTATTGCAATAATAAGTCATCATGTTAGGAGCATTACATCCACCATGTTAAGGGTATACCCAGTTAAGAGTATCCAGCCCTATTAGGAGCTTACAAAAAAGACCTGTTAGGATATACCTCATTAGAGGATTTATAACTCTAGTTAAGAAGTCACCTTGTTAGATGATTTAATCTTCATACCTATTAGGATCCTTCTCACCCTATTAGGAGTGACCTAGTTAAGGGATTTCTCTTGTCAACTTGCTAGAATCAACAATTAAATAATGATCTAATAGTTGCACTCAATGCATGATATGTCCATTATATTCAGGAACAATGGTCTTCTCTAAAACACTTCTTCACTTCTTCACTAATACCTTTGATCACCATAAACAAATACAATAACAATAGAAGTACCGTGCATTGATCTTTCTCCTCTTCTCTCTTCACTCTCTCTCTAAGAATAATACATCAAAAATTATATTAATATATTTTCACTAATTAGGTCAACCAAGAGCTAAATCACGTGATTACAATAAATTTCCACTCATCCCTAAAATGTAATACCAATTAACAATTACAATCTCAACTTCATGTTGGCCTCTAGATCCATCACACCACACAATTTGACAAACAAAATTTAAACCACATCACACTCTCCAATGCACTTGCACAACTCCAATAAATTCAATCATCACAATCAGGTAAATTCCAACTCACCAATTCACATCGATTTGACATGTCACCATGATCCTTCGAACACGTAATCACTTACTGCAACACAGTGCAACATCACCAATTAAGGATTTGACCAATAGTGTTTGTTGTCAAGTGGGTTATGCCTAGGAGTTAAATATAATTCAACTCACCTGTTGACACAATTGGACTATCCTCAAGTTTTGGGTTACCTATAGCGAGGATAGACTTCTAGAGAGAGTTGGTTCTCTTTGAAACTTAACTTGAACCTTGAGAGGGGAAAGGGGAATAAAGTACATGAAAATGAAACTATTCTAACATGACGATCCACCAAAGATTCAAATCTACATTTTATAAATATTTTCTCACAACAAACCAAGACTGGAAGCAAGACCTCACTACCTATCTAACTACATGAAGTGCATAAGAAATTTGAATGAAGGTGATGTAGTTAACCTAAACGAAGAGTAGGAGACCTTCACAACTAGATAAAATTAAATCACACATAACTTATGACTTGCACTAAAACATGTTTGTCTGATAAACAAAATTTGCACTAAACAAGAGATAGACTTAGACAAAATCATAAAAAATTCATGCCAATGCACAAATTACTTCATCAAACTAGACAAGATAGTAAAATCTTAACACTTTAATTCTCATAAGGATCCAATCTACAAAATGTATTAGTGTCACTGAGTTACAAGACAAATCACTCCTCTGCAAGAAGAATGTAGTCGAATCAAAAGAAATAACTCAAGTATTTTCAAATTATAATCATCCTTTTAACTCATCTTCCCATGCAACCCACTAAGCCATCAAAACTGACATACGATCAAGAACATCCTGAGAATATAGGAAGTGGAGGCAAAAATAGGATCAAAGTCTTCCTTAGTTGATAAGGACCACCTAAAAAAGAAATAAAAATGGGGAGTAAAACTCGACCCATAACAATAGCATAACACTAAGGACCTGAAAGAGCATAGAAATGTGGAAAAGGAAATAATGTGAATTCCATTGTAAAATAGGGTTATGAAAACCCTAAATGACATTTTTCATTGTCGTTATGTCTCTCTATTGTAGTGTCACCCATGCTAGGGTTTCTATGACTTTCATGGAACATCCTCTATGATTTATGGGTTTTCTTCCTTCAATGCAATGAAAGGGGCTTTGATATCCACAAGGTATGGGTACATTTTGAAGTATCTTCCTAGATTTTATTTATGCTCGATCTTTGTATGATGTCATGTTGTTTTCCTCTCTTGAGTTTTCTCTACAACAAAAATGATCTCCATTATGGCTATGTCTACATTTTGTTTCATTATGTAGCATGCATATGTTCTCTGATGTGTACCTTTCTTTGATATTTCTCGTACGACAAAAAATTTCTTCTTTGTTGATATTTGTCTGATTGAACCAAAAGGTTTCATACAAAAAGTGTGTGTCTCTTTCATGACTCATTGTCTTGTACTTTTTCAACTTGGTATATGATAGACTAAAAGGTTTCACAAAATAAAACTTTGTCCCTTTAATAGCCCGCTTAGTCTTCAAAAGATATGCAACTTAATCTAGAAGGTTTCACGCATATGGGGCATGTCTCTTTAATAGCTTAGGATCTCCATTCCAATATCTACACATGAAACAAAAAATGTTAGAATAAAAAGGATGGTTCTCTTTTCCATTTGTGGTGCTTTTTCATGCTTCTCACTTCTGCACATTCATGTCCATAGCCAACTTTGTATTCCATGAGGAGCATGCTAATGTCCTAGTTGTAGCGGTTTTGAAAGATCCATATTCAGAGCTCTAACAAATTTCCCAACTTCTTGCAGTCACCTTCTGTAATACCCCAAAAATGGGCTATAAGTTCATTAATCTCCTACATCTACAAATTGAACGAAATCGACATCAAAGTCCTAATCTAAGGCACATCTAAACATCCTTGAATCATAATTGATTATCTTAAATTCTACATCGGGAAATATTCCTAGTAATATTCCTAATCATCATAATTATCTTTAATTTTATAATTATTTGGCAATAAATCACATTTATCCTAAAGTTTGATTAATTGAATATTTTCATATTTAATTAATTAGATTTAATATCTTGCCACTTAATTGTTTAATTAAATTTAATTCTATTTATTATTAATTGTATTATTTAATTTTGACAATAAATCCAATATCCTATGAATAAATTGGTTAAATTCTTATTTAATTAATTAAAGCATGTTGTCATTATTTAATAATATAGTTTTTAATAAAAGTTTGATTAAATAATTGATTAACCCGTAAATCAATTGTTTTATTTTTAAAAGTAGTTAAGTTGGAAATAAATCACTTTATTATTAAATTAATTCATAAATAAAACATGCACAATCATAAAAGCAGATAACTATCAATTATCAATTAAAGCTAAACTCTATTTTGAGTTAAAACTTAGCTTTTGCATGTTTTTGTGAGTTAATTATCCTTTATTTAAAAATAACTCAAAAATCAACCTGAGTTATTTGAGTGATTTATGGCTTTTTTTCATGCACCTCCAAAGCCTTGGATTTTTATAAAAACAATGCTCAGCTCTTCATAATTCATCTCTCAATCATCTCTCAAATTTGCATCCAAGCATCTCATATTTCTGCACAATCACACTGGAGAATTGGAGGTTGAGGAATCAACTTGCGAATTCAAAGCTTTGTGAGATCAATTTCAATTGCATAGTTTTTATATCTTAGCATAGAATTTCATAGTTTTCATATCATTGTTAGAATCTTCATTGTTAGATCATTTAGCATTCATTTCATATCAGTTTTCAATAGCATTCATAGCATATCAGTTTATCATTCTTATTGCATAGAAAATATCAAAAATATAGATTAATTGCATTCAATTTCATATCCATCTTTTGCATTCAAATCCTTCATTTAGGTGTCGTCTAGGTCACTAATCTCGATAACAATCTGAGAACATTAATCTTGCACCTATTAGAAGGCAGTAAATCGCTTGGTTAGATTAGATTTCAATTTTGCACGATTTTGATTATAGCTAACCTCTAATATTTTACTGAGTGTTGTGTCTACAGATCAGGTACAATTTTCACACACAACTTTCTGGCGCCCATTGTGGGGCCCTGAAACGGGTTTCCCTTCATTTCTATCAATTTTCTATCTTTTGAGGATACACATTTCAAGGGTCCTGGTATACTCTGTAGGACGTTATTTTTTGTTTCTTTTTTGCTTGCAAAAAAGAAATTATTTTTTTTTGGCACTTTTTCTATCAAAGTTGTCCGTACACAGTGATTTTTATCATTTTGTCTGTACTTCCGTACATCTCTGTATGAATTCTCGCACGAGATTTCACTTGCGTCACACGAGATTTCTTTTTGTGTCACGCGAAATTTCACTGGTATCATTTTTGTGCGCAAAAAATCACTTTCTCACGTGAGACTGCAGTTCCTCGCACGAGACTTTATCTTTTATCGTGCGAGACTCAACTTCCTCGCGCGAGGCTTCATATTTTTGTCACGCGAGATTGTACTTCCTCGTGTGAGACTTTATCTTTTATCACGCGAGACTCCACTTCCTCGCGCGAGGCTTCATATTTTTGTCACGCGAGATTGTACTTCCTCGCGCGAGACTTCATCCTTCATCACGCGAGATAGTACTTCCTCGCGCGAGACTTCATTCTTCATCACGCGAGACAGTGTTTCCTCGTGCGGGACCGCATTCTGCCTCGAGTGAGATTTTGCTACAGAGACACATAATTTGCAGATTTGTACTTTCAAATTATTGATTTCTAACGCTTACAGTTTGTTGTTGATTGGTCTTGATTTTGTACTTTCAGACGTGTGCTAAATTTTGGATTGCAGAGCATTGGACCTAAGGTATTCTTCTCAAGCTAATAATATTTCAATTTGGATCCTAAAATAAATCTCTTATGTGTCTGGCTTGTGTGCATCCTTTCACGCTTTTATCTATTTCTACACACTTGCATAATTGATACTAGGTTGTGATCTCTTAAGGATTCATTAAGTAGTCTTAGAATACTTGTGATTGATCTTGATTGCTATCTTGGGTTATTGGACTCGCTAATCCGCCGGCCCTCATTTCTGCCCTGTGGTTGCAATCTCAGTGCCATAAAGGGGAGGGGTCAACAGGACAGAAGCGTTAAGTGTTCCACTTGGCAACCCTTTTGTGCTTTTAGGAACTCACTTGTTTTCTAAGTTGGGGACTCATTTTCAGCTTGTGTGAGGTGTTAAGTGTTCCACCTTATGGACTCATCTCATATTTGCTTTAAGCGTTTGTTCCTCTTTCTACTTTTTGGGTACTTTTGGTAGATTTGCTTTCAGGAATATATCTGTGCTCACATAGTAATTAGGCCCTATGAACACTATTCATGATTCTTGAGAGATTGGATTCCTAGTGAAATCCTTCCTTGACGATGGAATCCTTGTAGGTAGGGAGGATACTTAGTGCGTTTCACATTCAACTTGGTTAGTGAGTCTTCTCTTATTGATCGACACATTCTCTCTCCGGAGAGGTTGATAGATCACGTGGGGTTGATATCATGAGCTTTGGTGAATCAAAATTGGTTAGTGCATCTTCTTTTATTGATTGATACATTCTCTCCCCGGAGAGGTTGATAGATCACGTGGAGTTGATATCACAGACTTTGGTGGAACAAAACTTTGTCTTAGCATGTCAGATTAATCTGCTTGCTTTGTTTGGGTTAAAAGTGAAGAGGTGTCAAAACCTTGAATCTGGAGCCAAGTCCCCTTGTGGTATAAATCTATGAGTCACCTTTAGAGAGGGTTAACCGTAGCGGACAATCCCTTCATAGGGCAAACTGCGTTGACGGAACCTCAAGCGGTAATAGCCATTTTCGCCATGGTAGTGACAGCCGCTATATAAATGTCCTTGTGGAAGAAATCTCCACGGGTATGGTTCATTGTTGGGTTGTCAGATCTCCCTAGCAGCTCTTGAAGATTAAGTTCTCAGACTGTGTCAAAACCCTGGTGCACTAGGATTGGAGTTCACCCCTTTGAATCATAAAAGTTGCAGAGTCAAACCATTACTAAAAACCCTAGAGAGGCCAATTTTTCACTTTCAGGTATATGTGTGTTATTGCAAAACTTTTCAGAACATACACAATTAGTACTCTCAGGGATTAGCACAATTTGTTCACTTGATTGTTCATGCGCAAGGTTGCTTTTGCCCTTGTTCATTGTTTTCAGACGTGCTTGGAATCACTTGCTTGCTATTCTGTGTGCTTGTTTATCTACTTGGCTATAAAAAATGATCAAATCTGGTATAACCTTCAAATTTTGGATAGTACAATTTGTAAACAATCCAAAACTGAAGACCTTAAATTTTGCAAAAATTGATGTAAAATATTTTCTGGAGTCAAAAGTCATTTCAAGAAGTCAAAAGTCGTACGAGTTTTATCAAGTGTCATTTCAGTATTGCCCATCTGTCGTATGATTGAGTACCCAGTGTCGTACGAGTTTTCAAACCAGCAAATTCAAGAAAGTCAAAACCCTGTTAGCAACTGTCATATGATATTGATAACTGTCGTTTCATTTCTACCCAACTGTCGTACGAGTTTAACAACTGTCATTTCATAGACTACCCAGTGTCGTACGAGTCTACAGAGTGTCATTTGGAAAAATTTGAGAGAGTTGTCAGAAATTGTCAAATTGCAAGATATCTAATGTTTCCAACCTAGTTCCAGAATCTGTCGAACAAATCACTATGTCAGGAATAGAGCAGTAGCTATTCAGAATCAGTACACATGTCTCAAAGAATCAGTACACATAAGGAAGAAATTTTGATCGCCGTTATGAGGAAACAGCTGCATGCTATGCAAGTCCAGCTTGACAATCTTAAGAAAGAGAAGGAATTTAAAGAGTTCTCCATGGAGGCCCTTCGCCCTTTTCCATTTGATAAAGACTTGTACATGTCACCATGCCCTCGGACAAAATTTGAGCAATGTGATAACCCTTATGATACCTCTTCTATGGAGAATGACACATCCAGCTTTGGAGACTATGATGACTATGACGACAGACAATGTAATGATACCTATGACACCTCTGTTCCTAAGAGTCCTCCTCATCGTTCATTCTTGCTTACTACAAATGGGCCGTCACATTGGATAGATCGTGATGGTGATCCATATGATTCTGATTTTGAAAGAGATTTTGATGGCTTTTGTGGACAATATCTTGATGATGATCCATCTACTACTGTTGAGGACTATAAAATACATCGTGCTAGCTTGAAATGTCAATATTATAAGAATCCTTCTCCTAAGGACTCTCAGGCTGAAAATAAAGATTATACTCTCAAGGAAGATCATGTTAATGCTGAATCTTTGTCTGGTGATGATTCCCTTCCATCCCCTACTTCCTTCAATACCCATATATTTCCTAAAGCTTTCGAGTCTTTCAAATCTTTCACAGAACCTTCATCCGACACAAGCCCTGATACTTTTCATGCGGTTCCCTATAGTTATCCTCCAGGGCTACCTCTTAAAGAAACTCAAGCTAACCTTCACTTGGCTGCAAATACTTTCAATAATGATAAACCTAAAGAGCCTAAGCCTTCATATGCTATAATCCCTACTTCAGCTAGTCCTCCACCATTTCTTCCAAAGTCTTCCATACAATCCCAACATGCTTCCTTGTCCATAGAAGTGGCTCCATGTCAAGAGGACTCTAAAAATGATAAAGAAAAGAACATAAAGAAAGATCAAGATCAAGAACCCTCCATGTCATCCACTCCTTTTCCCGATGTCTCTTATCCGCTTCATGGTTCTTTTGATCCTGTACACCCTTTTTCATGCATTCCATCATGTCTTAAGTCTTCTCCTAAGCAAGATCAAGCTACTACTTACATTGTTGAGCTTATTGACAATCAAAATAACCTTACTACGCTTGCACTTTCCAAAGATGATATTTCCATTAAGGTTGGTAAAAATGGTGTTCCTTCCAATGTTAAGCCTATTGAAAATCAAGAGAAAAATTATGCGCTTGTGCTATCGAAAGATCCTTGTCAAGATCAAAGTCTTCCATCTTCTTGTTCTACCACTCCATGTTCATTTCCACTTTCTACTTTTCCTGAGTCTTTGAAAGCTTTGAAAAATCCTATCAAAGAAGGTGCTCATATTCAAGATATCCATGATTCTATTGAAAATCTTAATGCTCACTCTAAAGATGCTGATATCCTTGGTTGTCATATAGATGCTGATGAACTTATTGATTATCCTTTTGTGTCTTCCACTTCCATCCTTGGACCTCTTCCACCACTACAAAGGGCTTCATGTCTTCCTTCCATCTTGGGTCCTTATGTCCCTTCACTTTCCCCTCTTAACTCTCTTAATTTTCCATCCATCCTAGGTCCTTACATACCTCCATCTCCTATCTTTCCTCAAGATCAACATAGATGCATACCCTTGAATCCTTTTCATCCACCCGCCCATCTAAACCAGTCATATCCTCCTTCTTCTTCCACAAGTCCCAAGTTCTTTGAAGTAACGTGAATGCTCCATACAAAAAAAAGAAGCAATACAAGAATCCATCAAAAAAAGAAGATCACCATGTCTCCTCTCATCGACATAAAGGCATAAAGTCAAAAGAGATATCTAAGAAAAAAACTACAAGACAAGTATGGGTTCCAAAATCGATCATTGAAGATATTCTCTCTAGATCATCAAAAGGAAATAAAAAGCCTACGGCTATATGGATTCCAAAGTCTCTCTTGAAAGAGTCTGGTGTTGAGCAAAAAGTGAAATTGACATTCAAGCTTCCAAAGGCTTCCACTTCATCTCCCTCCAAAAATATTCTTCCATTCCATGTGCCTAAACCACAACCTCTGCTATCCATTCGCCATATTCCTTCACGTATTCCTTCATTCACAATTCCTCCATCCTCTCACCACCCTTCAAGGTATGTGTTGATGTTGAGTTTGCCTTCCTTTCCATCTACCCTTTCACAATCCTTCCATTCATTATCCTTCTACATTCTATCATTTTTTCTCATTTGCCTATTCCTCCTATCTTCCAACCTCACTTGCTTTGCATAAAACCTTATCCTCCATTTTTCTCTTCCATCTCCCTTTCCCTATCAGCATCTTTGAGCATACAATTTGAATCCTTGGCATATCATGGTTTATCCTTTCAAGGAGCATTATCTAAAAAGCTTGCCTTCTTCCAAACAAAGAAAAAATAAAAATAAAAATAAAAATTGAAAATGTGCCTTGGTGAAAAATTGGAAACAAGCGCCTTGGTAGCAAAAGTAAAGAGAAATAAATTCATCCTATGGTGAAAACCACTCCCTTGTGGCACCTTGGATAAGTACCATGATGAAAACCTGGCAATCAGGCATCATGCGTAGTTCTTCTACATATTTCATCCATTTCATCTTCTCTCTTTGATCTTGACAATGTTGATCTATACACGAACATTTGGCTATTTTGTGAGTTGTCTGATGATGATCTTACTTTCAATTCCTTCCATGTTTATCCTTCATATCCATCTTCCTCCATTCATTTTCGCCTATCACTATCCTTTTCCCCTTTGGTCTTGATCTAAAAAAAAGAAAAAGAAAGAAAGAGTAAAACACAGTGCTATGAAGCCTCTTGACATGTCTACTTTTTTGGACTACATCCTTTCCTTCTTTGGCATTACGCTATTGTGACTTATCCTATGCTGGCCTTTCATTGCTTCTCCAAATGCGCTTTACATGACAATTTTTCCCTAGCTTGGGTATTCTTGAGGAGTTTTCCCTTGAGGATTTCTTCCCTTCACTCTCCTTCATTCTCTTGTCTTCCATCTCTTCCACTAGCTTGTCAATCCCTCTTGTTCTCCACCTTGCTAGACATTGGGACTACATGATATGATCTTACTTAGGAGTTTGCAATGGAAAAAGGTGCTATCAATTATACCAAGTATCAGAACTAGTGTCAGAATCAGTATCAGACCACTATCAGAATGAGTATCAGAGCCAATATCAAAATAAGTATCAGAACCAATATCAGAACAAGTATTAGAACTAGTATCAAAATAAGTATCAGAACCAATATCAGAACAAGTATTAGAACTAGTATCAGAAAAAGTATCAGAATCAGTATCAGAACAAGTATCAGAACAAGTATCAGATCAAGTATCATAACTCCCACTAGGGCTACACCTTTCACTTTAGTTTATGGGTCTGAAGCGGTACTGCCTATTGAGGTTGAAATCCCATCACTTAGAATCAGAATGCATGGACTTGTCACTGATGAAGACTACAAAGTGTCTAGGTTACAAGAACTTGAATTACTAGATGAGTGCAGACAAGTAGCATATGATCATCTCAGAGTGTATCAGAAAAGAATGTCTAGAGGCTACAACAAGAAAGTCAGACACAGAGAATTTCAGGTTGGTGATCTAGTCTTGAGAGAAAATCCTAAAAATCAATCCCATTGAGAACGCAAGGGGAAGTTCGAACCCAATTGGCTGGGTCCCTTTGTTATCACTGCTACTTTTGGCTCTGGTGCCTATCAACTCTCAACGACTGAAGGAGAACAACTTTGAGAACCAATCAACGTTCTCCATCTGAAGAAATTCTATGCCTAAGGCATTCCGTGCTTGGTAAAATGTCCTGAAAAAATCCTAAAAATCAGAACAAGTCCTGAAAAAAGAAACATCTTGGTGAAAACCTAGCAATAGGTGCCTTGATGATTTGCAAAAAAAATCAGAAAATATCAAAAAATTAAAAAAAAATCAAAAGTACAAAAGTACAAAAAAAAAAAAAAAAGTGCCTGGGTGAAAACCTGGAAACAGGCGCCTTGGTAGCAAAAATAGAATCTCTGCCAAGATGGTGAAAACCTGGCAAACGGGTGCCACTTGTTCCAAATGCTCCATCTATCAATGCAATCTTGGTCTTTCCCAGCTTTCAGTCTGCTTTAGCTTGTACATATCTCCCAGTTTGTTTTTGCATTTCCAGTTTTCAATAAGTCGGTTTGTACACCAATCAGCTCAAGCGTCTGTATCCTATCAATGTTTAACACTTGGGGGCAATCAATGTCATATCCTATGGTCTCTAGTATACTTTAGATGTGTCCTATCCAGTCAGAGTCCTTTGAAGCTTCAAGTTGAGTCAGTCTATCTATCTTGTCTCCAGAAAGGATTTTGCATCTACAACAATCAAACATCAAAACTCAACTGAAAACAATCTATATTTTTTACATGCTTTTATCTCCTTGTATGCTTACTGATTTGCATTGAGATTTTTGCATATTGTGTCCCTTCAAGCTCTTCGATGATGTCCTTTATAGGATTTAGAGAGTGATGACTGGGGGCATAATCTTTTCTTTGTCTTCTACTTGTATGTGAAAATCTAACAACTTTGGAAATTTTGGATTGAAATGGTGTCCGACTATAAGAGCCTCTATCTCGAATTGGATGGCCATGCGTACCTCGGCCATTGATACCCAAAAAAATTCAAGGAAGTTTGATCTAACTATTATCTTTTTGAGTGAGTTCTTTCTCCTACTGTGAAACGCAATCTTGCCTAAGGATGTGAACGATAAAGGGTCACTACGGGTAATTGACATTGGATTTAGAATAATCTCTTGACTGTTTGATGTGTTTACAATGCAAGGAGTATTCTGGTCATCACGACGTTTATGTTTTGATGCTTATACAAATTGCTATATCAAAATGGACATGATATTCAGGTCATCCGAGCGCTTATGCTTTGATGCTTATATCTAATCCGACATTCCGAAAATAAAATTAATATTCATATATCCATGGTTGTTGACCAGTGGGTGTTGTATTGATTCTTGTGCATACAAATCAATATTCATATGTCTATGGTTTCATAGCTAGTGGGCATTGTATTGATTTATCCGGTTACCTAAAAGTTAAATGATGATAACAAATCGACATATGATCAGTGACTAGGTCCTAGGTCTTAGGTTGCATTTCATATTGCATGCTTCTTTGCATTTTTCATCTTTGCATGATCTCACAATGACTAAACAAACTTCAATGCTTAAACAATTCTCCACTTGTCTCTTCAAATCTAACAAGAGCTAAATCTCACACGAAGGTTCCTCCAACGAAGCAGCAAGTAGAATCCTTTTTCGGGATCAAAATTGAAATCTGAGATCGTTTATTATGTCAAAATCGCGATTTAAAATTTTTGGGACCAGGACGGTCTATTGCTTGCATAATCAACCTTCAATCTTCACAGAAATCTAGAATTCAACTTAACTGATTAGCTTTCATCAAACTATCAAAATTTCAACTTGGTCAACCATGGTCAACTCATGGTCAAACCTAGTCAAATTCAGTCTCTAGGACCTCCAAACGATGTAGAATGCATTCTCGGACGTGTATAACCACTTCTCCAATCAATTAACATGCTTCTAAACTATCAACGCTGACTTTTCTTGTCAGATTTCAATTTTAATCCCGAAGGGGGCATGGTATTGCACATCATTCAAAGTCTGTAATCAAATTTGAAATCATATCTTTTTTTTATCTATCAATATCTTTCATCAGTAATCAAGACAAACAATCACGTCTAGTTACTGATTCATCAAAAGTCCTCATCGCTCGGGGCAAATCTATCATCACTTGGGGCATATCAGATTCATCAAGATCCATATCAATCTGGTATTCTCCTAATCTTGTAAACTGTATCAGTTTTTGCAACCATCAGATCATAGTGTTCTTTCCTTGGTTCTTCGGCAACTAAAGGGTTTGGATGTGATACCTGTTAGTTCTGCTAAGACAATCGAGTCTAGAACGGGTCACTCACTTCTTTGCAATCCTAAGGTTTGGAATCAGACGTTTTGACACTTTTTCGCAATCATAGGTTCATTTTCTGTTATAGTGAACATTATCTTTGGTCATTCAGGACCTATTATCTTCATATCAAATTCAATATCAATCAACTCCTATCTCAATATCTTTCAATCGGTTTCTATCTTGAGATCGGTTTATCTTTGAATCAGTTTCATATCTTTATCAAACACAGACTATCTTTGAACCACTGCGCTTCGCACAGTAATTCAAAGAGGGGCAAAATGTAATACCCCAAAAATGGGCTATAAGTTCATTAATCTCCTACATCTACAAATTGAACGAAATCGACATCAAAGTCCTAATCTAAGGCACATCTAAACATCCTTGAATCATAATTGATTATCTTAAATTCTACATCGGAAAATATTCCTAGTAATATTCCTAATCATCATAATTATCTTTAATTTTATAATTATTTGGCAATAAATCACATTTATCCTAAAGTTTGATTAATTGAATATTTTCATATTTAATTAATTAGATTTAATATCTTGCCACTTAATTGTTTAATTAAATTTAATTCTATCTATTATCAATTGTATTATTTAATTTTGACAATAAATCCAATATCCTATGAATAAATTGGTTAAATTCTTATTTAATTAATTAAAGCATGTTGTCATTATTTAATAATATAGTTTTTAATAAAAGTTTGATTAAATAATTGATTAACCCATAAATCAATTGTTTTATTTTTAAAAGCAGTTAAGTTGGAAATAAATCACTTTATTATTAAATTAATTCATAAATAAAACATGCACAATCATAAAAGCAGATAACTATCAATTATCAATTAAAGCTAAACTCTATTTTGAGTTAAAACTTAGCTTTTGCATGTTTTTGTGAGTTAATTATCCTTTATTTAAAAATAACTCAAAAATCAACCCGAGTTATTTGAGTGATTTATGGCTTTTTTTCATGCACCTCCAAAGCCTTGGATTTCTATACAAACAATGCTCAGCTCTTCATAATTCATCTCTCAATCATCTCTCAAATTTGCATCCAAGCATCTCATATTTCTGCACAATCACGCTGGAGAATTGGAGGCTGAGGAATCAACTTGCGAATTCAAAGCTTTGTGAGATCAATTTCAATTGCATAGTTTTTATATCTTAGCATAGAATTTCATAGTTTTCATATCATTGTTAGAATCTTCATTGTTAGATCATTTAGCATTCATTTCATATCAGTTTTCAATAACATTCATAGCATATCAGTTTATCATTCTTATTGCATAGAAAATATCAAAAATATAGATTAATTGCATTCAATTTCATATCCATCTTTTGCATTCAAATCCTTCATTTAGGTGTCGTCTAGGTCACTGATCTCGATAACAATCTGAGAACATTAATCTCGCACCTATTAGAAGGCAGTAAATCGCTTGGTTAGATTAGATTTTAATTTTGCACGATTTTGATTATAGCTAACCTCTAATGTTTTACTGTGTGTTGTGTCTATAGATCAGGTACAATTTTCACACAGACACCTTCAAAGCTTGGGAGTGGGAAGGATTAGTTGAAGTGAGGATCAAGTCATCAACTATTCCAAGAAATGATGGATACGCACTCTTCCATTTGTCTCTTCCTTTCATGTCATTTGAACCTTATCATACCTATTGTGTTATATTAGATTGGCTATGTCCATGGATTGTGTGGATCTCCTGTTACTTCTTCAATTTTCAATATAAATAAAGCATTTTGAAAATTGTATCTCTCATCTGCATACCTCTTTACTATGATGAAACAAAGCATTGTCATGAAATAGAAGTTGTTGTTGCTTAAGCATTCTCTTTCTTTAATATTCATAAGCATGATGAAGAAAACATAACTCATGATATAAATTAGATATCCACAACTCCCTCTAATGCAAATAATCAAATGTTTAACTCAAATTGATAACAAGCATCAAGATAATATAAGTTGATGAATTCTTTCTCCTTTGATCAGTGTAGGTTAACCCGTTGAACTCATTAGGTATCATGATAGCTCAATTCAAGCTTTGGCGATGGTCATATCTATATTGATGAGTCTATTGGTATAACTCCTCTCGATGCCTTCATCTTGTATAATCAACATTAGTTCTCCTAGTCATATTTCTTATATTTGCCTTGGTCACTTTTTATCGCTATAGGCTTTACAAATGTGTTCATTGGACATTGGGGAGACCCAAAATAACATACCTTGATCACTAACACTACGTCAATGAACTTTATCATTATAACACCTATCGATAGATCTCCTTCCTTTGTTTCTATCAGAGTGGGCCTTACCAATAACCTCATCAGCTATCGACAAGATAAGATTTATTCTTTGTCGCTAGTGTCTGTCTCGCCTATGGGATCATTGGTGTATATTATACCAGCCTATTGTATTTCATTTTCTTATTTGTTATTTTAAGATTAACTCTTGCCAATGGGTTTTATTCCTTAGTGATTGGTCTCTCTATTGATATATATATTTGGCCAATAATGCCACCTTATGTATCAATTGAGCCTTGAGTGAAAATCATCTTGTGCCTTTCATTGAGTGATCTCCTTTCCATTGTAACTTTGTCCACCGATCACCAATCTTGATGTGATTGTACCAAAAATATAATAATATTATCAAGATCACACATCCTGAATCACAACTCTTGAATCCACACTAATTTGACAAAATAATCAAATCATCACTCCTTGGCTTCAACCTATTCTTTATGTTTACCTAACAACCTTCAAACAATCATAAGCCACCACACATATAAGACAAACTTATGTGATCATGGATATATCATCTTTAGACATCACTTGATCTTCCTTCACGATTGCACACTCCAACTCATACCATAGCGCGAGATCCAACCTCTTGAACATACCTCATCATATTAGGAACACCGTCAACTAACAACCACTAAGTTGACATCAATGAAAACATTATAAATGATCATCCTATCATAATACCTACATCACACACATGCCGTAACATACTCATCTGATGTCTACATCAGTTATTCCAACAATCTCCTCCTTTGGCATTGATGGAGACACCAAATAGAAACACCAAAAATCCCAAGAAAATAACTCTTGTCTATTCCTGATCTCTTTATCCTCTTTACCTATTCTGATCAAATTATTCTCCCTTTACTGATACTTCTCTCTCTTTCACTCTGTCTCATTTGTCTTCTTGCCACTTCTCAGACATCTCTCCCCCTTTGACAACAATGCCAAAGGCACAACATGCCTCATTCTATATCTATTATCTTCATCACATTCTAACTTCTCTCCCTTAGATGATTAATTTCTATTGATTCAAGTGTACAAGAGCTACTATTCCTTCTTTACAATACTTTCACTCAACAAAAATTATCTTCAATGCTTGAAGATCATCCACTAGTTCCTCAATAGGATTTTTAGTAAAAACAATGTGTCCTTACAACAATAATGCTTACTACTTTAATGCACCAAATGCACAAATATCCAATAGAACTAAGTCTACCTTAGCATTCATCATGATTTCTTCTTATGTCTCATATTTATCCTTCTCAACATCCTCAACAAAAATTAAAAATTCACAAATAATGACAAGAATCTTACCATCTCCCTATAAGACTTTGTGACTTGATTCAAACATACAGTTTCACTGACTCCTTCTAATGCAATAGATTAAAGTAACTTCTTTTTCCTTTTATTCTCATTGTCCCTTAGACTCAATACATTTTTTCATCCTTATATTTGTCATAAGTACCTTCTTCTACTTGTACTTGCATTACCTTTTCAGTTTCAATTTGCACAACATCGGTTATGCACCTGTTCACCCCCTTTTGTTTATCTCCCATAGTTACAACAACTACCAATACATGCAATTGTTCCTCACTGATAGGTGTATGTATAGTAGCATCATCAATCACCAATTGTGATATTAACATCTTTAATCTTTTTGTCCTTCCTCAGTATGTAATATCTGGTTTCACTTGTGCTAGTTCTTCTTAAACATCATGCACTGATTCTTTCTCTGGTTCCTTTATTCCCAAAAATCTCTTCAACATAGCTTTAGTCACATCATGTACTAATTGAGTCTCACCGGTTAAAAATATTATCAACCTCTTCTTGGTCATGAACATTGATATGGTCTTACCAATACAGAGACATAGGGATTTGACCTTGTAAATCAAATAAGGCTTAACTTATTCATGCCAAAAATAACAACTTCAACTTTTATCTTCCTTACTGAACTTGTCAAAATACATTTATTGAATCCAACTGAGATACTCTATTTACTAACCTTACCTAAATATTTTCAACATAAACAAACTTACTCATATCAGATGTCACAATCTTCTCAGTAGGGGAACTAACATCTTTAGAATTCTTCCCTGTGGTCTTCACCTCTTACTGGCCTTCATATGATTTAGTTCACTTTTATCCTCATCCTTTTCTCTTTGTGCTTTATCCTTTTACCTCTTTTTAGTAGCCTTCACTAGTTCAAATGCTTTCTTGCTTATGAAGAACTTAGACGTATAATGCAAGAGAATCTTGGGTCCTTGGAAATTTTTGTGTCACCAAAAATAAGTTTGAGTTTTCTATGTTGCTCGGTTCCTTCTTTGGTTGAGTTGTTTGGTTGATTTCCCAAGTTATTTTCCTGGCGCTCGGTTAACCTTGCTCACCGAGTGGTTTATTTTGATTTCCTGTTGAGGCCGACTTGTGCATTTAATTTTTGTTGCAGAGTTAATGTTGGTATCAATCATTGGGAAGCATGTGGACCTATATCTAGTTGTTCCTTTCTCAAATGATAGATCTGTAGGCCGACTTGTTTCGGTAGCCTCTTGTATAAATAAGGTAGTTGGTTGTAGTTGGAGGTAGCAAAGGGGAGGTATCAACTTGGAGGTACTAGTTTAGGAGTTAGAAGATAGTTTCTGAAAGAGAAATCCTCGCATGTTGGAGGACTATTGTAATCAAATTGAATGTATGTGGCCCTAACTGAGAAGGCCTTACAACCCGGTATGTATGATGTTATTTGATGAATATATATATGATCAATTCTGCATTCTCTCTCACTTGTTGTGTATCTTCTTCCACATGTGTGATCTCTGTAAGGGGATTATGATTTAGGTGTGCCTTTGGCCCTTCATCTTGTCCCGCCTTGCATCAGGTGGTATCAGAGTGAAGGTTGAGATCTGGATCTAGATTTGCAAATCTAGGTTAAGGGTTCCTTCTTGTTAAATCCTAGTTGATATTTGTTGTGGGGTAGCAGATTGCGATTTGTCCTACAATTGCAGAGGGTTTTCAAGATGGTTCAAGAGAGGTGAGATGCAGATCTAGGATTGGAAAACATATTAAGGTAGATTGCTGCTAGGTTATAAGCTGTTTAGACAGCCCAATGTAGAGGAAGTCATCTTGAAGATGTTAGTGATAAAGAAATTGAAGAGGAGCAAGGTGAGGCAGACCTGCACCTGTGATGGATCAGGGTGAGGAAACATTGTTGAAGGCTTTGCCAAATTTGAAATCTACACCACATTTCAATCCTCCTGAGTACATTGGAAAGTTAGATTCAGATGAGTTGATTGATTAGATCACTGAGATGGAGAAGTATTTTTGAGTATGAAAATGTCCCTGAGGAAAAGAAGGTGAAGATTGTAAGCACAAAGATGAAGAGTCATGCGTCCTTGTGGTGGGAGCATCTACAATTAGACAGAAAAAGGAAAGGCAAAGACAAAATCAAGGTATGGAATAAGATGGTAAATAAGTTGAAAGGAAAGTTCTTACCTTGTGATTATCAGATTAACCTAGTTTGGCAAATGCAAAGTTTGAGATAGAAAGATAGCTCGGTAAAATATTATACTGGGGAATTCTATAGATTATATATCAGATTTGGACATGATGAGGATGAAGTGGAAATAATTTTAGGCACCTGAATGGGTTGATAGTTTCCATCCAAGAAGAAATCAGTTTGGTTAAGTTGGAAAACATTGAGGAAGCTTATCAGTTTTCCTTGAAAGTTGAGGAGAAATTGAACAAAAGACATGAGAAAAGATAAAGAGGAAGAGGTGGTAGATTCCCTAGAGGAAGAGGTCGATCCTATGGTGCAAACAATACATTTGATCAAGATGAAGAAAATCTAGATAAAGGCAAGACCGAGTGGAAAGGTGAAAGTTCGGCTAGAGGAAGAGGCAATAACTACTGAGGTGGTTATAGCAGAGGTGGATTCTAAGGAACTTGTTACAACTATGGAGAATAAGGACATAGGTCATTTGAGTGTACACATGCAAGTAAGAAGGTCGGTAGCAGTAGAAATGCTTTGGTGCAAGAAGACTCATCAAATGAACCTGAGAAAGAAAATAACTTGATGGATAGAAGAGCACTATGGAGTGAAAGTAATAAGGAAGATATGATAAGGAATAGTTTGTTCAAGACTAGATGTAGAGTTCCTGATGAAGTGTTGAAGGTAATCATTGATAGTGGAAGCTCAAAAAATTTGGCATCTGAGGAAATGGTTACAAAGTTGTAGTTGGAAAGGTTGAAACACCTGAAGCCCTATCAAATTTCATGGATCAAGGATGAGCACACACTATTGGTAAGTGAACAATGTTATGTGAATTTGAAAATTGGAAAGTACTACTATAACGTGTTATGTGATATCATGCCTATGAATTGTTGTCATATTTTGTTGGGTAGACCTTGGCAATATGATAGACATGTTATATATCATGGGAGATTGCATAAATATTCTATTTGGGTTGATGGGAGAAGATAAATCTTGTTACCTTTAATTGAAGAACCTGTTAGTAGTGTTTGTACATCTGTGAAAGTTTGTTTGATGGAAGGAAGAAATTTTGTTAAGGATTTTAAGAAGAATGATGTATGTTTTGTTGTGATTCCTAACAAACCGAGTGGGAAAGTAGTGGATAGCATACCTAAAGAGATTGATAAGATACTCACAAAGTTAAGGAGATCATTTTTCATAATGTACCTGATGGTTTACCACCGAAGAGAAGCATTGATCACTTCATGGATCTAATCTTTGGAGCTAGTTTACTGAATAAGGCACCACATCGGTTAATACCTACCGAGAATCAGGAAATTAACCGACAAATCCAAGAATTGTTGCAAAAAGGTTTGATCCAAGAAATTATGAGTCCTTGTGTAGTACCAAGTGTATTGGCAGCTAAGAAGAATGGAGAATGGAGAATGTGTACTGATTCTAGAGTAATCAACAAGATAACAGTGAAATATAGGTTTCCTATACCAAGAATGGATGACATAATGGATAGTTTGACTGGAGCAAAGCATTTTACCAAAATTGATTTGAAAAGTGGATATCATCAGATCAGAATTAGAGAAGGTGATAAGTGGAAGACTACTTTTAAGACAAGAGAAGGTTTGTATGAGTGGTTGGTTATGCCATTTGGTTTAACTAATGCACCGAGTACTTTTATGAGATTGATGAATGAGGTTTTGAAGAGATTTTTGGGTAAATTTGTGATTGTATACCTAGATGACATTTTGATATTCAGTAAGACCAGAGAAGAGAATTTGTTGCATGTTGAACAAGTATTGCAAAGATTTAAAGAAGAAAAGTTGTTGATTAACCTGAAAAAGTGTTCCTTCATGAAAGAGGAAATTGTGTATTTGGGATTTGTGATTTTAGCTGATGGTTTGAAAATGGATCTTGAAAAGATTGAACCTATTTTGAATAGGCCTACACCCAAAAATGCTAGTGAGGTAAGATAATTTAATGGTTTAGCAAGTTTTTACCAAAATTTCATTAGAAATTTCAGTTCAATTTTTAATGCTATGACTAAGACTATAAGAGGAGATAAAAGAGAATTTCAGTGGACACATGGAGTTGATAAAAGTTTTGAGACTTTGAAGTAGAAGGTTTCCAAATTACTTGTGCTAGCATTTCTTGATTTCAATAAGGTATTTCAAGTTGAATGTGATGCAGGTGGTAGTGAAATAGGAGCTATGTTGAGTCAAGAAGGTAAACTAGTTGCTTTCTTTAGTGAGAAGTTGAATGATGCAAAAAGGAAATATTATGTATATGATCAAGAGTTATATGCTATTGTTCAAGCCTTAAAGAAATGGAGACATTATTTGATACTGAGTGAATTTGTGTTTTATATTGATCATAAAGCTTTATAGTATTTGGGTAGTCAGAATAAGTTGAATCAGAGACATATGAAATGGGTTAAATATTTTTAGAGTTATACATTTGTGATAAAACATAAGAGTAGAGTCACTAACTGAGTTGTTGATGCATTGAGTAGAAGAAGATCTTTGATGACCAAGATGAGAATTGAAGTTCTTGGTTTTGATGACATGAAAGGATTGTATGAAACTGATCCTGATTTTTATGAGCCATGGAGGAAGTACAGAGCACCTATTCAAGATTAACTGAGTACTAATGGGAAGACTATTTCATTCAACAAGGTATGTTGTTTAATGGTATTTAGTTGTGTATACCAAGAGGATCAATGAGAACTAATTTGATAAAGGAAAAACATAGTAGTGGTTTGGATGGATATTTTGGTATTGACAAGACATTGAATTTTATTGAGAAATACTTTTGGCCACAGTTGTATAAGGATATTCAGAAATTTGTGAAAAGTTGTGGAAATTGTCAAGAACTGTAAAGGGAGTAAGTTAGAATACTAGATTGTATATACCGATTTATGTTCCTGAGAAACCTTGGATTGATATGAGTATGGATTTTGTTCTTGGCTTTCCATATTTGTTGTTGTGGATAGATTTTCTATGATGGCGCATTTTATACCTTGTAGAAAGACATTAGATGCAGTGCATATAGCAGATATTTTCTTTAAGGAAATTGTCAGATTGCATAGATTACTGAGAAGTATAATCTCTGACTGAGATAGTAAGTTTGTTGGATATGTTTGGAAATCTTTGAAAAAAGTTGGGTACTGAGTTGAGGTATAGTTTTACATTTCACCCATAGACTGATGGACAGACAAAGGTTGTGAATAGAAGTTTGGGTGATCTTTTGAGATGTTTAGTTGGAGAAAAATTGAGTAATTGGGATTCTATGTTGGCACAAGCAAAGTTTGCATATAATAATTTAGTGAATAGGAGTATTGGAAAAACACCTTTTGAGATTTTTAATGGCATACAACCAAGAGGTATATCAGATTTGAAGGATAGTGTTAGTGAAGAAAATAGAAGTACTGAAGGAGTAAAGTTTGTTGAGTTCATGAAGACATTGCATGAAGAAGTGAAACATAATTTGGAGAATAGTAATCAGAAATACAAAGACAAAACAGATAGATCAAGAAGACATAAGACTTTTGCAGTTGGGGATGAAGAAATGGTACACTTGAAGAAAGGCAGATTTACTATTGGAACATATGGGAAATTGAAAATGAAGAAATTTGGTCCTTGCAAGATATTGAGGAGATTTGACAGTGGAAATACTTATGAGATTGAGTTACCTGATGACATGGATATATCACCTATATTCAACATTACAGATTTGTTTGAGTATTTTGAACCTGATGAAGACATGACAGTACCAAATAATTATCCTAAGAAGTAGACAGAAGAAGTTGAGTAGATTTTGGAACATAGAGTTGGCAGAAGCACAAGAGGAAAATAGTAGATGGAATATCTAGTAAAGTGGAAGAACATAACAATTGAAGATAGTTCATGGATTTCACAATCTGAGTTGGATTTAGCTTGGGTTGTACCCGGTGCATGATTTAGAGAATCATTTCAAACAACCCCAAGTGTTTGATGCAGGAGCATCTCGGGTCCTTGGCAATCCTATGTCACCAAAAATAAGTCTGAGTTTTCTGTGTTGCTCGGTTCCTTCTTTGATCGAGTTATCTCAGTAGTTACTTGGTTCCTTCTTTGACTGAGTTATTTAGTTGCTTTGCTGAGTCATTTTCTTGGCGCTCAATTAACCTTGCTCACCGAGTGGTTTATTTTGATTTCCTATTGAGGCCGACTTGTGCATTTAATTTTGGTCACATAGTTAATGTTGGTATCAATCATTGGGAAGCGTGTGGACCTAGATCTGGTTGTTCCTTTCTCCAATGATGGATTTGTAGGTTGACTTGTTTCAGTAGCCTCTTGTACAAATAAGGTAGTTGGTTGTAGTTGGAGGTAGCAGGGGGAGGTATCAGTTTAGGAGTTAGAAGATAGTTTCTGAAAGAGAAATCCTCACATGTTGGAGGACTTTTGTAATCAAATTGAATGTATGTGGCCCTAACTGGGAAGGCCTTATAGCCTGACATGTATGAGGTTATTTGATGAATATATATGATTAGTTTTACATTCTCTCTCACTTGTTGTGTATTTACTTCCGCGTGTGTGATCTCTGCAAAGGGGTTGTGATTTAGGTGTGCCTTTGGCCCTTCATCCCGCCCTACCTTGTGTCATCATATCAACCTTAGCAATCATCTTAGCACTTTACTGGCAACTTCACTGATAAAGTGATCTTTTTCGGTTTGATTGTTGCAATCCTTGCTTGTCTATTGATAGGGACTTTACCGGTTGTTGAAGATACTGCTTCAACTTTTTCATCATTATCACCTACAACACTAGATGTGTCTGCATGCTCTATTGCATAATTTTTCCTTTCTTTATCTATTTTTCTTCTTTTGTAAATCCTTCAGCAGGGCGAATTGATTCCCTTCTTTTCCTTATTTTCCTTTTAGTTATCGATTAAGCATAACTAAGCACAATTATCATTTTAAATATGATTACCAATAGGTAAAACTTCATGTAATACAACCAAACTTTACATCACATCAAAATTCATCATAATGCATCTAAATATGCAGATAAAACTTACCACATACTCTTCTTGGGGTCTAAAATTGATTTGACATTAATTGCTCCCCCTAAGCCAAAAAAGGCTTAGTTAACTAATGAATTCTCCACACCTGATGGAGATGTAGATCCTTTTGATTTTTTCTCTCATCCTTCTTTATCCATACTTTACTCATCTTCTTTATGGTTTCCTCCACATTCACAATTTTCTTTCCTTTCTAATCATCTACTTTGTTCACCAATTGGTTTCCTTGATTTCTTGTCCTGTAGAATATTGCAATGTGTCCAACCTTATGACAATGGAAACATGTCATCCCAGTAGATCTCCAAGGTCCAGAATGACCTCTATTAGTCTTCAACCTACTAGAATCAACAAGTAAATAATGATCTAATAGTTGTGCTCAATGCATGACAGATCCAATGTAATCCTGATCAATGGTCTGCTCTAAAACACTTCTTCACTAACACCTCTTATTACCATAAACAATTGCAACAACAATAAAAGTATGACACATTGATCTTTATTATCTTCTCTCTTCACTCTCTCTTTAAGCATAATACATCAGAAATGATATAAATACATTTTCACTAATTAGGTCGGCCAAGACCTAAATTACATCATTACAATAAATTCCCACTCATTCTTAAAATCCTAAAATGTAATACCAATTAACAATTACAATCTCAACTTCATGTCAGCCTCCAGATCCATCGCACCACACAATTTGCCAAAAAAAAGTCAAACCATATCACACTCAGATGTATTTGAATCCTCCAAGCCTTTGGGTTGGATCTCCAAGGCAAATCCAAATGTTGAAAAAAGTTGCATTTGCTACAATTTCAAATTTCAAGTGTTTTACATAGGGCATACACCCTATAGTGTGTATGTCCTATAGGGCGTACACACTACAGTGAGTATAGGAAATAGATTGAGTGAGGGACAAAGAGAGAGTGACCAGGGGGAGAGGGAGTGAGAAGGGAAAGGGCCAGAGAGAGAGAGAAGGTGAGTGAGAGAGAGAGAGATAGGTGAGAGAGAGAGGGTTGTAATAAGTGACTACAAAGGGTTTGTATTCTTAAGACCCTTAAGACCCCTTACGAATCCTTATGACCCCCAAGATGTATTCTTAGGGTTCCTAAAGGGTCGTAAGGGGTCATAGGATACATTAATTTGTCCAAGGACCCCTTAAGACCCCTTACGACCATTTAGGAACCCTAAGAATACATCGTAGGGTTCCTAAAGGGTCTTAAGGGGTCCCAGGAAACATTAACATGCATTAGGACACCTTACGACCCTTAAGGACCCCTAAGAATACATCTTAGGGTTCCTAAGGGGTCAAGTAATGGGTCCTACAACACATTACTATGTCCTAGAACCCCTTAAGACCCCTTACAACACTTTAGGATCCCTCAGAATACATCTTAGGGGTCTTAAGGGGTCCTAAGACACATTAACACAATTATGAAGAAATAAGTAATAAAATAGATAATAAAATTTTAAATAATAAATTAAGAAAACAATTAAAACCAATATCATTATTAATAATGTTAGTAATTTTTAACATATTTAATATAGCTTTTACTTGTATATTTTGTTAATATTTGAATGTAAAAAATTTAAAAACTTGTTCTTTTATCTTTTAAAAAAATTATACTTTTAAGTAATAATTGATTTGTTTTCCCTTCAATATATTATATGAAGAATATCTCATTATTTTGTAACCATTGCACCTCCTTTTAGTGCAAGTGGTAACATAATTTTATAAGAACAATATACAATTGCACCTCCTCTTAATGCAAGTGCTAATATAATTTTATAAGAACAATATGCAATTGAACAAACAATTTTCTAATTTTTTTTGACATAATACCATTCTTATATTCATTTCATTCATTTTTTTATATCATTTTTCAATTTAATCACGCCGAGAGGCGTACCTATACAGCCACAGCACAAGCCATGATACCAGCACGAGCATATTCCGAGAATATGCCGTGTACATAAAAAAGATTTGTCGTCAGTTATGTATAATTTAAAATTTAAAAAATAGAATTAAGATAATTAATACCAAATGGCATTCAAAAAAATCAAAAAGTTGGATTAAGATAAAAAAAATACCAAATGGTATTTTTTGGATTTGTTTTCAATAGAGGAATGCAAAGAGTTTTCATGAGTTATGTATAATTTAAAAATAAAAAAATGGAATTAACATAATTGATGCCAATTGGCATTCAAAAAAATTAAAAAGTTGGATTAAGATAAAAAAAAATGCCAAATGGCATTTTTTGGATTTTCTTTTTCGGAATTTTCTTTTTTAGATTTGTTTTCAATAGAGGAATGCAAAGAGTTTTCATGAGTTACATATAATTTAAAAATTAAAAAATGGAATTAAGATAATTGATGCTCAAATGGCATTCAAAAAATCAAAAAGTTGGATTAAGATAAAAAAATGCCAAATGGCATTTTTCGGATTTGTTTTTTTTAATTTGTTTTCAATAGAGGAATGCAAAGAGCTGCATTTGAATGCAAACGGTCACAAAGGAATGCAAAGAGCCACAATTTTGAGAAGATTAAGAGACGCTCTGAGATTATAAAAGAACCCTTTGCCCATTTCATTTTTTGATTTGGAGTAGGAGAGAGATTTGGAAGAGATTTCAAGAGCAACCACATTTGAAAGTGAGGCATTTATTTTTGGATTTTCTTTTGTAAATTTAGTTTTAAAAATCATTTTTTTTATTCACTTTGAAATGTTCTATTTAGATTTTAAATTAGATTTAATTTTGTATTTAGATTTAGATATATTTAAATGTTTTAGATATATATTGAAATGTTTTTTTAGATTTAGATTTAAATGTTATATTTACATTTAGATTTAAATGTACAATTTAGTATTAAATTTAGATTAAGTATTGTATTTAGATTTAGATTTAGTTTTTAGTATTTTATTTTGATTAGTATTTTATTCAGATATGCTTTTTCGGATTTGCTTTTTTGGATTTATTTTCAATAGAGGAATGCAAAGAGGCGCATTTGAATGCAAACAATCACAAAAGAATGCAAAGAGACACGATTTTGAGAAGATGAAGAGATGCTTTGAGATTATAAAAGAACCATTTTCTCATTTCATTTTGGATTTGGAGCAAGAGAGAGATTTGGAGGAGATTTTAACAGCAATCACATTTCAAAGTGAGACATTTATTTTTGTATTTTATTTTGTAGATTCAGTTTTAAAAATTATTTTTTTGATTCACTTTTGAAATGTTCTATTTAGATTTAAAATTAGATTTAATTTCGTATTTAGACTTAGATATATATTTAAATGTTGTTTTTAAATATATATTGCAATATTTATATTTTAAGATTTAGATTTAAATGTAGTATTTAGTATTAAATTTAGATTTAGTATTGTATTTAGATTTAGATTTAGTTTTTAGTATTTTATTTGGATTAGGATGAAAATGAATAGAATGATCAAGAACTATTTTTAGCATAAAAAATACTTTAGAAATGAAATTTTAGGAACGGAGTCATAACCATATCTACTAATATAATCAACCCTTTTAATCCCATCATTGATAGCTGTTGCAACAACACATGAGCTATTCTTCAAACAATTTCTTTGATATCTTCTTCCCAATGGAAAAAGTGGAATAGATCAAGTATGAAAGGTTTTAGCAATGAATATTAAAGGTCTAAATCATAATACCAGAGCAAAAAGAAAAGGAAACATCTCAAATTAAAACAACATTTGTTGGTGCTTTTAAAGCTCTAATAGAATTAGATTAATTTTCTTTTGATTTACATTGAAAAGTAAATTATTTTTTGTTTAATTTAAAAATAATAATTATTGCTTGATGTAAAAGGTTTTATTGTCATATTAGCCTGCTTCTCCTTTCTCGAAAAGCGAAGATCAATTCACATCCGCACCTTCCTATCTTCCGTCTCTCGCTTTACTTTCTTATCTGGACTGACCAGTAGAATGCATCAATTCTATACATGGTAAAGAGAAGATTTCTGGTGAAAGGGATTTCATAGCTCCTGGAAAAAGTGCCAAAAGCGGGGCGAAAGGAAATGTAAATATTTTCGTTCGGCTGCAGATCAGATCCAGAATTCTATTCTACCTTCTACATTTCAACAGTATTTGTCAACAACAAATCTTTTCCTGAAATGAAGTAGACCAAGGCATGGAATTGTGATATTGCAGACATAGGGCATCATTTGCAGACCATAAAATACTTGCAAAGCATTGAAGGGATTCCATAATTCCATCTCCCATGTTCAGATTAGAAGCTTTGACATTTGAATTTCCTGATTTGACATTAAATCGCCAGCAAAGGGGGATCGGCTTGCTCTTCTAATTCATTGGTCTAATTCATGTTACTGGTGACAACTTCAAATTTTTAAATTCCAACAGGGAATTACCAGCTGTGTACTTTGTTCTTGCATTATTTTCGTAGGGTGGTAGGGTTTGGAAGATTTTCATCAAGTTTGGAGGCAGGGGCAGATTGGTTTTCAACAGGATATATTGACAATGAGTGTACAACAGCAAACGCCCTCAGTTCAGATTTCATTTGTATGACAAGTGCACAATAGATTTGACAATTATTTCTAGATTTCAATCAAGACAAGATCCAAGGAGGCAAATGCACGCTCTACATTTTGAGGAAAATGCGAACTTCTCACCCTAAAAGGAAATCCTTTTTACTCAAGCGACAGGTGTATAACGGTCTTTTGCTTGCAGACCACAACAGGCATGACATTGTTTCAAAACGCAGGGCGGATAGGCCCTCTTGGAAGATAGAAGCTCCAAAGCAAGAAAAAAGGAGGTTTTCTCAAGTTACTGTTTCAATTGTTGGCTCTACGGTCACACAGAAAAGGATTACAGAAAGCCACGGCAAGATCATCCTTCATATGAGCATCTCAATGATTTCATAGCTAAACAAAAGAGGTTAGCATATGAAAACACAGATTGGGATTTATATGCATTATTTTCTCAACTCTCCCCTGAGGAGATTGCTGAGAAAAAGTCTGCCATTGAAAACTCTAATGAGCAGTCGATATATGATGAGCAAAATAAGGGTTTGCAGATTAAAAGTAAAAATGAATGTATTAGGATTGACATACCTGCTTATCAAAACACTAAGGTTGATAAGCCGAAGGTATTCTCAGTCCAATCCTTGGACAGACAGTTACACATCTTCGCAAAAACAAAGTATGCAAAACTGGATATGGGCAACGGGGTTGCTAAAGTGGCAAGACCTGAATGCATTCCAGAATGCAGCACCAAGGAACCCCTATTTTCTAAGGGGGAAGGTAGGTTCTTACTCACCCAAGCTCCTCCCGTTTGCATTAATAAAGATGATTCTTGGCAAGAGGTTATAGTTAGAAGAAAGGGGAACAGGCATCAGGGCAGTAGATTCAGGGCCACCAAGGGTGATAGCCATGAGCATGTTCCACAATGCAGATCCAATGATCCCCTATTGGATAAAGGGGTAGGCAGAAACCTATCATCCCTAGCGATTCCCGAGAGCACTTCAAATCCAGATGCTTCATGGCAAATGGTGAAAGGTAAGAAAAAGGTAAAAAGGCCCCCACTCAAACACAATACTTTCAGTTTATCTTTAAAAAATTCCTTTGAATTGCTTAGGAAGGAAGGAAATAAGAAAATTTCCTCTGAAATAAATAGCACAATTCATGGCACTGATGGTTCAATTATTAGGGACACCATGTATAGCCCTCCTCATCTTAGAAGGAAGGAGGGGCCATCTTCTTTTTTGGATAGCAGAAATAGGATGAATCTTTATGGTAATTATGATCGTTCTAAAAAAGCTAACAAGTGTGCAGCAAATACACCACCACATCGGCAGAACAATCCTCAGAAACCAGGTAAATTTAATCATGTTTTGCAATTTGAAAATATTATATTAGATAATGAAAACATTATGCAGCAACAGAAGTACTTAGCAGAGACAGGGGTGATTTGTATATGGAAAGGCACAGGAGTTCCTATTAATGATGTAATAAAAGAACTTCGACCACAATTACCAAGGGAGGTAAGTATAACACATCTCTTGGATCATTTCATTTTCTTAGATTGTAAAAACAAGGAATTGAAGAAAAATATTATAGATAGGAACAACATTAAATTTAGGAACATTCTTTTCTCCTTTTTTGATTGGATGCCACTATTTAATCCAATGCTTCTTAAGGACTTTAGAATAGAAAAGGTAGTTTCTCTAAAAAACCTACCATTAGAATTAACCAACATGGATATTATATGTACAATAAGCAAGAAAATTGGGAAGTTCATAAGGATTGTCAAGCCAGCATTAACCCAAGTTGACAAAATTATCATTGTGGAAATGGAATTCCATCAAAAGTGTATCCCTCCTTTTCAATTAAACTTTGGCTTTAACTCTATCATTATTAACCCTATTATTTTAGACAATTTTATAGAAGACAAAGGTCACCCTCAGATATCATCCAAAAGCATTAACCTCTTAACCCAATTAAATAAAGAAATAGAGGTTGAGTTTTGCAAGGATAAATGTGGCTTCTCTATCAACACTATTAAACGGGCACAAAAAATTATACCTTTGGCAAAATGTCAGGAAGGTAAAATAATTCTAAAAAATTCTACTAATAAAACTTATGAACAATTAGAGGGTCCTCATATAGCTGCAATATCAACACCTAGAATTGATAACCCATCAGAATACAATCATAAGGAAGATGAAACAGAGCATAGAGGGCTAGAAGAAAACAATAAAAATGATTCTCAACACAAAGAAAACAGGACGGACCCTCAAGTAGAACTGGCATTGACACATGAAGATGATAATAATAGAGAGTTAGTGGATCAGATAAACAAAACCGAAAAAGAGGTAAATCAAATCATTAATTATCTAGGGGAATCATTAACAGAAGAACTAATGGACCTTTTTTTGGATGAGATCTGTGATTTTGATGAATTAAAATTTCAAAAGGAAATCCTTATCAAAAAAATTCAGGAGTGTATCGATTAAGATAGTAAGGATGAGAACGATAGAGGGAATCAACCTTCCTCCCCCCCTCCAGAATGCATAAATGGTCACACCTCTGATAAAGGGGAGGAACAAGATAAGTCAATACCTCTAGATATACAAAATGTAATAGAAAAAGAGGAGATACAAGATCAAATAGACACTAATCAGAATCAATTAGAGCAGCAGAATAGTAATTTCATCAAACCTGGTGGTAATCTTTCAGTGATAAAAGACTCCATAGAAGGCCTCTTTGGTATCACTAACGAAGACAAACAGTTAGGTACAATAATAAAAAGAGGAAGCCTGAGCACCCCTAATATCAATAGAATTAAAAAGAAGAGGGGGAGGAAATCCGTAGTAGAGTTAAGAACTATGAATGTTATTGCAGGAATCCAGAAAGAGAGTGCAGATATTGGTGATATTGGAAAAAACTAAGAACTTATCCCTTTTGAATGTTGTAATCAGACAAAAGAAATTCAAAAAGAAGGAATGGAAAAATTCCCCTTAGTGGAGACCATTGATCAAGATTCACTGCTAGACTTTTTAGGATTAGACCCTGCCTCTGTTCTGGAGGATTCAAGAAGTAATGATATAATAACAGGAGTATTATGTTCGTTGTCAAATGAAGAACTTTGTGAGGAAAACAAAGAGAACAATGTGAGGAACAATATAGAAACTTTATGTTTAGAAAAATCAATTAAGGGCAGGTTAGAAGCAGATATGGGGAAACTAGTAAAACCAAGAGGAAGAAAATCCCTTGCTGAACTAAGAGCAAAGGAAGGAATGGCGCAAGGTCAGGTCAAAATTAATGATATGTTATACTCTGGGAAGGGGAAGGTCCTTCCCGAGTCCTCATGAAGATCCTTAGTTGGAATGTTAGGGGTTTAAATGCCCCTAACAAACAACGCCTTGTAATAAGGCAATTAGCGAAAATTAAACCGAATATGGCTATGATACAAGAAACTAAACTCTCTAATGAAGGATATGAGAATATAAAAAGGAGTATAGGAATAAGAGAACTAATAGGTTATGAGGCAGAAGGAGCTTTAGGAGGAATAGCATTTATTTGGGATCCAAGAGAAATAGTTTTCAATATTCATGAAAAACATAAAAACTGGATGGGAGGTCAAATCAAAAGTTTAAAGTCAGATTTAAAATTTAATCTAATAAACATGTATGCAACTAAATTCCTACATGAAAAGAGAATTGTATGGCAGGAAATTAAGAATTATATAGAGAGCTTCTCAAACGAAACGTTTATACTAGGAGGAGATTTTAATGCTATTCTATCCTTGGGAGATAAACAGGGAGGGATAAAACACATATCAAAAACTGCTGTAGAATTCCAAGAATGGATAAATAATATAGGGGCTTCATAAATTGAATCAGACCGAGGGAAATACACTTGGACGAATAAACGTAAAGACACATAATTAATAACAAAAAAATTGGATAGGTTTTTCTTTATAGGGGAGTTGAGAAATTTTGATTTTAATTTCACTAATGAGGTACTACCCATTGCAGGTTCCGACCACTTTCCTATAGAATTAGTAATTTCGGAACCAATCAGAAATAAAAAAATCCCATTTAGATTTGAAAAAATGTGGTTACTTAATGAGGAATGTCTGGATCTAATTAAAAAATGGTGGACAGAGGCAAGGTTTGAAGGCTCTAAGATATATAAAATCACAAGAAAACTAAAACTAATAAAAAGAAATCTATCCCAATGGAGTAAAAACACCATTGGGGATATATTTGTGAAAAGAGACCTTATAGAAATAGAGCTGGAAAGTGTGAATAAGGAGATTATTGAAGAAGGAAAACAAAACTCAGACGATAAAATAGAGAAAGAGCTATTATGTAAATACTATGATTCTCTTTCACAAATTAGCTCTTTCTGGGGACAAAGAGCTAGAGAAACATGGCTCAGGGAAGGGGACCGAAACACCAAATTTTGTCACAACAGTGTCAAAGCTAGAAGAAATCTGAACAAGATTTCCAAAATCAAGGATAGCAATGGAAATATTATAGAGGACCCCACAAAAATTGTAGATTTAGCAGTCTCTTTCTTTGAAAAATCAGTGAATAACTTAGGGAGTGTGAATCTATTGGACCAGGCCAAGCTTTTAAGAAACATTCCTCATATTATAACCCCGCTTCAGAATATTTTCCTAAATGCTACATTTACGGAAGAAGAAATTCTCAAGGTCCTAAAAGAAATGAACCCGGATAAATCCCTTGGTCCGGATGGTTTCCCAACATTTTTCTTTCAAAAGTGTTGGTCATTTATGGGCAAGGAAATCATCGAAGCGCTAGAAGGAATGAGAAACTCAGGACATATTCTTAAAGAGCTAAATAACACATTCATGGTTCTTATTCCCAAAAAGGTCAATACAGAGAATTTTAACGAGTACAGACCTATCTCCCTATGCAACACTCTGTATAAAATCTTCTCTAAAGCTTTGGCTGGCAGAATGAAACAACTTCTTCTGTTAATTATATCTAAAGATTTGTCCCCAACAGGTCTATTTTGGATGGAGTAATTATTGCTCATGAGGCTATACATTCAGTAACAAATAATAAGGATTCGAGTATGTTAATTAAGTTAGACATCAGTAAGGCTTATGATAAAGTGGATTGGAGATTTCTGTGTAAATGTATGGAAGCTTTTGGATTCTCAAAACAATGGATCAATATGATTTTTGAATGCATCTCCACCCCTCACTTCTCAGTTATGGTGAATGGGTCTCCTGAAGGCTTTTTTAACTGCTCTCAAGGTTTGAGACAGGGAGATCCGTTATCACCCTTTTTGTACATTATAATGGCGGAAGCTTTAGGGAGAGGTATTAAGAAACTCCAAGTAGAGGATAAGCTAAAAGGAATCAAAATTACTTCTGGAGTCGAGGCTACTACCCATCAACAATATGTTGATGATAATCTCCTTTTTGGAAAGGCACTACTAGAAGAAGCTCAAGCTTTCAAAGAAATCTTAAGTACTTATGCTAAAGCTTCTGGACAGTGTATTAATGAGGAAAAATCAGGAATTTTTTTCATAAATACTGAAGAGAGACGAAAGAATGAGATTAAACGTATTCTAAAATTCAAAGAAGGCATCTTTTCGTGTAAATATTTAGGTTTACCTCTGGATAAGGGGGTCAAATCAAATCACTTATGGGGAAATACAATTCAAAATATCTCTAAGAAGATAGATCAATGGAAAGGCAAATGGTTATCAAATGCAGGAAGGGCAGTTATGATCAAGTCAGTCCTCTTTGCTGTTCCTGTTTATCAGATGATGAGCATGAGAATACCGATAGGTATCAATAAGGAGATAGCATGAAAATTAAGAAGTTTTTTCTGGCAGGGTTCGGGGGAAAAATCAAAACTAGCTTTAATTGCTTGGAATAATATTTGCAAGCCTAAAGAAGAAGGAGGTCTGGGAATTAAAGACCTTACGCTTCAAAACAAGGCCTTAGGGGCAAAATTAGTATGGAGAATGATTAAAAACCCAAAGGCAAAATGGGTAAAAATTCTAAGATATAAATACTTATTAGGAGAAGATGAGGAAAGTATATGTCGCTCCGATAATTATCAGATGGGCTCACGCATATGGAACTTCATAAAGGAATGTAAAGATATAGTACTAGAGTCTCTTTCTTGGGATGTGAAAAGCGGAGATAAGGCTTTATTCTGGGATGACTCGTGGGGTGGAAAACCTGCCCTTCGTGATATTCTTGGAAATGATCAGCTAATTGAACTAATCAAACAGAGTAAAGGAGAGCGGGTTAAAGACTATTTTTCACAAATTAATAATAGTGAGGGTAGCAGCTGGGCATGGAATTCTCTACAGGAATTCAGACTTCCACTTAATTTCTAGGAAAAACTAAACAAAGCTTTACAAGAACGAAACTTCAATCCACGCTCTGGGGAGGACAGAATCATATGGGCTGCCTCAAAGAGTGGTGTATACAATTCGAAAGAAGGTTTCAAAATTATATCAGGGATAGGCAACCCCTCCACCTGTCTTCCCATTGACCTATGCTGGAATAGAAATTGTCTTCCCAAGGCAGGTCTATTCTCATGGGCTACTCTTCAGAAAAGGATTCTCACCGCTGAATGGTTTGGAAAAATAGGGTACCAAGGTCCGTCTAGGTGTGCTCTATGTGAGAAGGATAGTGAAACGATAAATCATATCTTGTTAAATTGTGAGTTTGCTAATAAATGCTGGCTTTGGGTACTAGAGAAATTAGATTTGAAGACTGCTCTTCAAAATGATATCACAAAAGTGTTTAAGTCTTGGCAAAGATCATGTAAAGAGGACTTATATAGTAAAATGAGATACATAATCCCATCCCTGTTAATCTGGGAATTATGGAAGGAAAGGAACCGTAGAATTTTTCAAGATAAAAAAATAAACATTGAGAGATTTTTAAACAAATTAGAGGCTAATATAGTAGAAATTACAAACAATAGAAATATGCTAGGACAATCAAGAATGGAATTCTCATTAGAAGACAACAACCAGAGGAAAAAGTGGTATGGTCTGAAAGTTCCTCCCTGGATTGGTCCTAACACTGACAATAAATCTTTATTAAGAGCAAACTGTAAGTGGGAACCACCGGAGCAAGGGTGGATCAAGCTGAACTTTGATGGGGCAGCCAGGGGAAACCCGGGGGTGGCAGGAATAGGTATTTGTCTGCATAATGCAGAAGGAAAGATTTTAGGAAGGATAGAAAAACCTATAGGAATAAAGACAAATAATGAAGCAGAAATAGAAGCTATAAGAATAGGTCTGGCATGGTGCAAAAAATGGAAGCTTAAAAGAATTGCGATTGAAGGAGACTCATCTATTATAATAAATGCAATAAGACAGGGTAGAATGCCGAATTGGAAACTAAATAGTGCTATTGAACAAATAATGGAAACTCTTGAAGTTATAGGAGATTATACAGTGAATCACATCTATCAAGAGGGAAATATAGATGCAGATAAGTTAGCTAACCTAGGAGCTGACGGGCAAGAAATTGAAGAATTTGATGAGAGTTTGAAAGAAGAACATGGAAGGTGAAGAAAAAAGATATCAAAATGGGATTTCGAGACTAGATGTAAAATATATATGAATTTAAAGGTAAACTAGAATAGATACATAGGTGAGAGAAATATAAATTATAAATACATATATATATATATATATATATATATATATATATATATATATATATATATATATATATATATATATATATATATATATATATATATATATATATATATATATATATATAATGCATATTTATATACATTAAGGTGTCCTATAGTCCTTTAATTAATGCAAAAATTTCCTCAAATTTAGCCTTGAATATAGAAGTTGTAAATTTAATAGGATCAAAAGGTTAATTCGTGTGATCGTGAAGATGAGGGAAGATAATTTTGATTACACCATAACTCACAGACTGATAGGAATGGTTTGCTCATTACTTTGTATGCTTTGACCATATATGTTGTACTCCTGTGATCTTGTGATCTTGACCAAATTATGTAAAAGAGAATGACCTCTTCGACTCCATCAAGTGGAGCTTTGTAATCCTACGCCTGTAGGAACTCTGAATTTGATAAATTATTTCTGGACTAATGTCCCGGGCCAGACTGGAGGTTTTCTTCCCCGTTCTTTCCTACCAGTGCCCGCACAAACGGAGGAAATGTAAAAAGATAAATTTTAAATAATTAAAATCAAGGCTTCAGCCATTTACTGATTAAAAAAAAAAAAAAAAAAAGGTTTTATTGTCTTTTTAAATAATATCAAATTTTGATGTTTGGTTTTTAAAATTTATAATAGAAATATAACTTATGTTCTTTAAAAAAAAAGATTTTTAAAAAATTAGTTGATTACAAAATGAAGCAAAAATAGAAAAAATCAAAATACTTTAAGTAAAATAAATAGAGAGAATCGATAAAGAATTGAAGGAATGGGAATAGAAAAATCTAAATGGTAAATAAGATAAATAGAAAGAATAGAATTATTATTTATAAAAAAATGAATTATATATTATGCATTTCATTAATATTTGACTCATTTTTATTCACAATTTATGATCTCATAATGTGTATAAATATAAAAGTAAAAACCCCCAAAACTAAAAATAATAAAAATAGAGTTGTTTAAGAACATGATTAAAGCTATAAAATTAGAAAGTGTGTTTATTCTTAAAAAAAATCTTATTAAGTTTTTAACTTTGACTTTGAAAAAAATCTTCACAATTAATAAAGTACCTTTTAGGGGTAATATATATTAAAACAAGAAAGTATCTTTTAATTACTCACAATAAAGACAAATATTCTTTTAGAAAGATGAGATGATTTTTGCAAAATAATCTTAGATTTTAGAAAGAAATATATTAAAGAAAGGAACTTTGATTTTTAAGGATTATAATATAAACATGTCTTCAATCATAATTATGGAAAGTATCTATAAACAAAAATTATTTTTAATGTATTTTTTAAGTGATAAATTTTGAAATACACTTTTCTATGTAGACAAATGCATTCTTAAAAGATAGATTTGAAAAATAAAATTAGAAAAAATTAATTAATATAACAATGCTTCAATATGTAATACATGTCTCTTCCACTACAAGCATAAATTTGTAAAATGTACAAAGTCATTAGAGTGTCATGAAAGGAAGCATTGAATATCAAAGAACATATCAATAATAATAAAATATGTATGATATCATTCAATGATAGTGGTCTACAAATATTTTTTTTAAATGTCCAATCCGCTTGTCATGAGAACAGCAATGAAGCACGAATAAAGGGTAAATATACTCATGAACAATAAATTTTAGAGAGAAACAATTCAATCTTGAATATAAATTTAATATAAGTCCATCATTAAAGAAAGGGATCAAGGAATTTTTGAAAATATTAACTCATAATCTATTATATATAATTATTTTAATTATTTTTTCAAACTTAATTATGTAATATTTTTTGAATTAATGTTTCAAATCACAACATCACCCTAAATTGAGACTTACCCATCTAAATTGAGACTTAACTATAACAATTTATGCACAATATTACCCTAAATAAATTGAGATTTACCCACAAAAAATGAGACTTAAATCAAACACTAAATTGAATTGAAACCTAACCTTAAAAAATATTTAATACTCTAACTTTAATTCTAATTAAATATTAAAATAAATGAAACTATAATGACGACCAAAAACTAGAATCTACCATAAACCTAATACTAAACCATAATCATAAACCTAACTAAATAATAAATCAAATTTAACCTTGACCATAACCTTAATCAAAACAAATATGAACCCTAACACAAAACCACTTTGAACCTTATCTCAATACATAATAGAACGCTAAACCTACCACTAAGCCAAATGGAACCTCAACCCTAAACTTAATATATAAATATATTAAAAAATATATTAATAATATATTTAATATATATATATATATATATATATATATATATATATATATATATATATATATATATATATATATATATATATATATATATATATATATATATATATATATATATATATATATATATATATATATGTCAATTTACTATTTGATAACACTTATTATCTATCTAATATATTAGTTATTACAATTCATGTTTGATTAACTTTGAGAGAGAGAGAGGATGACAAGGGGATATATATATATATATATATATATATATATATATATATATATATATATATATATATATATAGAGAGAGAGAGAGAGAGAGAGAGAGAGAGAGAGAGCTAACCATAATTCTAACCATAAATTGGAACCATAACCTAAGTATTAATACTAACCCTAACCCTAACCCTAACCTCAACCTTTAATTATAAACTTTATCCTAACCTTCCCTCTAACCTTAACCTTATCCATGTAACCTAATATAAACCCAAAAAGAGTTGTTTGAGAGAGAGAGAGAGAGAGAGAGAGAGAGAGAGAGAGAGAGAGAGAGAGAGAGAGAGAGAGAGAGAGAGATGTTGATTAGGGGGAATATCTAGAAAGAGAGAATTATAACAATAACCATAACCTAAGACTTACACTAACCCTAACCCTAAACTCAACCTTTAATTAAAAAAATTATCCTAACCTTAACCTTATCCATCTAACCTAATATGAACCCAAAAAGATATGTTTTTAATAGAGAGAGATCTTAGAGATAGGGATAGAGAGAGAGAGAGAGGGATATGATGGTGAGATAAGGGAAGGGTGATAGTGAGAGAGAGGTTGATTATGGGGAAAATATAGAGAGAGTGGGAAGAGATAGGAGAGGGGAGAGAGAGATGTTTTCAATATAGGGAGATCTTAGATTAGGGGTAGAGAGAGAGGGGGATATTCAATGGTGAGATGAGGGAGGGGAGAGAGTGGGAGAAAAGATGATTAAGGGGCATATCTAGAGAGAGAGAGAGAGATAGAGAGAGAGAGAGAGAGGATTTTAAAACTTACCATAGCCTAAGTCTTAACTCTAACCATAACCCTAACCTCAACCTTAAAATCTAATTGTATACTTTATCATAGCCTTCCCTCTAACCTTAATCATTTCCATGTACCCTAATATGAACCCAAATAAACTATAATCTAATCACTAACCCTCATTATAACCCCTAACCGTAATTATAACCCTAACCTTAATCATAACTTTAATTGTAATTGTTAACATAATAATACTAATTTTCACTTTAATATTAATCTTTTTCTACCCCTAACCCTCACCCTAACCCTGCCCCCTAACCCTACCCCCTAACCCTAAATATAATCGTAACCATTAACATAATATTACTCCTAACATTAAATCTTTCACCCAAACCGTAACCATACCCCTACTATTGACCCTAGGTGATATGCTAAGGTCTAATACTAACCCTAATTATAACCCTAACCCTAATACTAACCTTAATACTAACCCTAATTACACCATTGACCTTAATTATTACCTTAACACCAACCTTAACCATAATCTGAACACTAACATTAACCATAATAGTAGCACTAACCATAGTACTAACACTAACTGTAACACTAACCCTTACATAATTATAGAATAAAATTTATATAATATCCTAACCTTCTCTCTAACCTTAACATTAACCTTAACTGTAACCCTACCACTAATATTAACCATAATAGTAACACTAATCGTAGTAGTAACTCTTACCACCATATATTCAACTATTAAAAATCATAAAATGTGTTCCATGTCGCACTGCAATTGCTACTACTAACCATATACCTAACACTACATGTGATTTAACCCTAACTATAAACTGTATATCCTAACATTGCACACAACCTTAAATTGATCATAACCCTAACCCTACATGTACAATAGCCTAAATGTAACACTAACTATTTGTAATCTTGACCATATTACTAACTGTAATGCTAACCCTAACCCCTTACTCTAACCTTTACCTTTAATGTGAGAGGTGCAAGTCCAAAATTAATAGTACTCCTATGGTTAAAATTAAAACCTAATTGTAACCATAACCCTCTCAATTACTATATGTAAAATGGTAAACATGATGGTTATACTAACCCTTTATATGATACTAATCCTAACTGTAAAGATAGAATCATATCCCTAATCGTGACCCTAACCCTAACTCTAATATATTATTATTAACATTATAATTACTTCTATATGGTAACTGTTCAAGTTAGTTGTTACCATGTCCCTACCATTGACCATATGTTAAATGGTAATGTTAAATGTGATACTAATGATAATTATCATGTTAAACTGTAAACAACATCCAAAAATGTATTACCAAGTATGATACTTTAATCCTAACTCTAAAACATAGATCCCATCGCTAACAACATCCATAATCTTACTCTCACACAAACCCTATACCTAACACTACATATGATTTAACCCTGACTATAAACTATACATCCTAACACTGCACACAACCTTAAACCGACCCTATCCCTAACCCTACATGTACAATACCCAAAATGTAACAGTAATGTACTATTACTAACCTTGACCATATTACTAACCGTAATGCTAATTCTAACCCCTTACCCTAATCTTTACGTATAATGTTACACTAAATATGATACACCATGTAACTGTAAACATAACATCCTAACTCAAACCTCAAGCTTAGTATGACACAACAATCTTGATACTAACCGTAACTATAATTGTAAACGTTCACACAAAAATACTCCTAAGGTGAAATTTTAACCCTAATCGTAACCATAACCCTATCATTTTCCATAGGCCAAATGCTAACCATAACAGTTATACTAACCCTTAATAGGTTAAACCATAACCCTAATCGTAACCATAACCCATCACTAACCCTACAAGAAACACTACATATGAACCCCAAATCATATTAATAATTTGACCATTGACCATATTTGTCATACTAATCTTAACCAATATTTTAATCCTAATAATAATCCAAAATCAACACTCTGCATCCCATCATTAACCCATGATTAACCCTCACCGTATTAGTAACCCTAACACTAACCCCTTACCCTAATCTTAAACCTTAATGTTACACTAAATATGATACCAATCCTAACTGTAAACCTAACATCATATCCCTAACCACATCCTTAATCTCACCCTATCCCTAACCCTAACCCTAACTATAACTCTTACTCGAACCCTAACTCATAAGGTAAAATCTCCTACTAACCCTAACTCTCACCCTATCCCTAACCCTAACCCTAAATGTAACTCTTACTCGAACCCTAACTCATATGGTAAAATATCCTACTAACCCTAACTCTCACCCTATCCCTAACCCCTAACACTAACCCCTATCCCTAATCTTAAACCTTAATGTTACACTAAATATGATACCAATCCTAACTGTAAACCTAACATCATATCCCTAACCACATCCTTAATCTCACCCTATCCTTAACCCTAACCCTAACTGTAACTCTTACCCGAACCCTAACTCATAAGGTAAAATCTCCTACTAACCCTAACTCTCACCCTATCCCTAACCCTAACCCTAAATGTAACTCTTACTCGAACCCTAACTCATATGGTAAAATATCCTACTAACCCTAACTCTCACCCTATCCCTAACCCTAACTCATAACGTAAAATGTCATACTAACCCTAAATCTCGCCCTATTGCTAACCCTAACCCTAACTGTAACTCTTACCCGAACCCTAACTCTTACCCTGTTTCAAATTATTTTAAAAATTTATAACTATATATACTATATTTTTATTTTAGAACATTAAACCTAATTGTTGCCTAAACAATTTTATTTTATTTTATTTTTCTGTCATATACATAGACATTAGAAATCATAAAATGTCTTCTATGTTGCGCTGCGGCTACTACTAGCTTATATATATATATATATATATATATATATATATATATGTCGAGAGTAATCCTTCTTGAGACACCTATTTTCTTTAAATTACAAGGTGCAATAGGCGCCTCGAGAAGGATTACTCTTGACGTATTTTATATATATATATATTCTTTTATACTAGAATATTACACAATTAGAATAACAATTTTCTAAAGCATTTTGACATTTAGACCAAAAATTATATCGACCAAATCTAATTAAAAATACATATTAAAGTGGAAGGGGAAGAAAAAAAAAAAATAATAATTTTTTTTTTAACTCCCAATCATCAAAAAGAAGTTTAAGGAGTGCAAAGTCTTATAAACACAAATTCAAATGGACACGACCCAGAAATAGTCGAATGGGCATGGCTCAGAAACAAACAGAAACAGTAAATTAAAAAGCCCTCGAACGGCCAGAAAATTTGACTCTTGATTCAATTGCTAAAAAAAAATTATTATTGTTTTTTGACAGAACATTTGTATAGGACTGGACAAATATTTTTTAAAAGCATTTTGATAAAATGTCGATGCACATGGGATTCAGCGGTGGACTGAAGTTACTGAAAACCTTGGAGGACGTCCACCATATGTAGCCCATTATATGTAATCTGTTTAGGGTAAAGAAGCACACAGGCGTTTGTTTACTTCAATTATATAAACATCATGTTTAATTCAGCTACTGTGTTTGATCCATCCGAGGGCACTTCGAAAAGGTTTTCAGTTCCTGTTGTTCAGGAATTGGCATCTCAGAACCTTCATAGCCTTCCTCAGAGGTATATCAGGTCAGAGAAAGAGCGCCCAAATGACTTCTCCCTTCATCAAATTGACATCCCCATAATTGATATGGACATGTTTTTGAGTGATTCGGAGCTCTGTAGGCAAAAGGAATTGGAAAAACTGGGTATTGCATGTGAGCAATGGGGATTTTTTCAAGTGGGTGCCTTCAAAATTAATTATAAATTAAGAAGTAGACTAAATTCTTTTTCCAAAATCTCTTTCCTCTTGCTTATTTTGCTCGGAGTTATGTATGCTATTATTACAGGCTATCAATCATGGAATTCCTCTATCTATGATGGAAAGAATGAAGAAAATTGTGAGGGAATTCGTTCAACTACCGTTGGAAGAAAAGCTCAAATACGAAATGCAAGAGGCTGAAGGCTATGGTCAGCTCTTTGTAGCCTCTGATAATCAAACACTGGACTGGGCAGATGTAATGTTCTTGACAACTCTCCCTACAGAGAACAGAAAAATGAAGTTTTGGTCGAACACGCCTGCGGATTTCAGGTACCTAAATATTTATTAATTCAGTTGGCAGCCATAATATCCTGATATAATGTTTAATTTATATATGATGAAGAACCGAGTAATTGTCATGTCGACCGAATCTAATTTTACATGATATACATATGGTGCTCTACAATTTGAATGGCACCTCCCCAGTTTTTCAGAACTCTGTATCTAACATTATCCGCAAAAGATATTTTAGGTAGAATCTGTAGAGTATGCCTTCTGCGTTTTAAACCCTCCCTAAACTATTTCAGATGTGCTGGAATTATAATCCCAACTACCTCTGTTTATTAGCTGTCCTGTTTTATCTGCGGATCCTTAACTCTCAGTATGGGTAGTACTTAATAAGTATAACTCTTTCACCTTCTCTGTTCTGTTTTCTCTTGCTTGCTATAGAGTCTTTGTCCATTGTTATGGGATTCCTTCTTGATGCAGCTCAAATCAAGACGTGACAAACTAATCTGCAGCAAACACAACAAATAACCAAGAACAGAAATGACAAGAGCAAAATCAGATACAAGAATCCTTAGATAGATTAGATATGTTATTATCATTTCATTGAGCCACTGCCGGAAACTACAGGGCAGAAAGAAATAAAAAACATTTCCAGAGCCTTCAAGCCTCGGCCTCTGTATCATCTTTCATTTCTATCGCTACCTGATGCAGGGCATCCACGGGGCAAAGGAAAATCTAATTTGAAATTTAAATTTCCCTTTCCTGGTGCGTTAGGAATTTGAATGACCATGTTGGAGGAATATTCTAAGTTCAGTAAATATGTAATGGTTTGGTCAGTTACGTATGGGAGAGGGGAGGGGGCCTTCTAGAGGCTGTGCGTAGCATTTTTGTGGCATGGGTTGTATAAGTTTTTGGGGTGAAGTTTTGTTTTGGGGGTTTTTGGGCAGGGTTTTTCTGATAAAAGAAAAACTCCAGATTATAGAAAAGGACAGAGAATTGGGGGGTGACTTTTGGTGTGCAGGCTGCAGTTGTAGCTTTAGGATTAGAGTTTGAAAGAAGGCTTTTGAGAAGCCATTACGTGCTGTTAGAAACACCATTCTTGCAGGTCTGTGAGAGACCAAATCAGATGAAAATGTTGTAAAGTGAACCCAATAAGCTCACCATTTTGTAATGCAAATTTGTTGTGTTTCAATAAGAATTTCTGAAGATTGCTGCATCGGTTTTCTGTCCATTTCATTCTATTTTGCTTTATATATTTCAGAATTGTATTTCTTTCGAGTGTTGATTGAAGCAGGTGAGAGGGGGGTTTCAAACCCCTTACATCACTACCTCCCTCTATTTCTTGACCCCTCTTTAAAACAATAAAAAACTTCAGTGATCCACGAGTTGTAAGAATCCAGTAGATTTTCAGACCATGTGATGAAATAAAGCTTATATGACCTAGATTGCGTTGCCACCAATTTGGTATTTAGTAGTTGTTGAATCCGCTCTCATTTCTTCTTCAGCAACTGCTTACTCCAGATATTGTCGTCCTTCTCATTGTGCTCATATTTCATCTGATCTTCAGTAGTTTCAAGTAAATATGAATAAGGGTCAGCAACTTTAAAGATGTGACTGATGTCCAAATCCTCAGGCAATCCAATGGGTAGGCATTGTCATTTTAGAATTTTGCAGGGTCCAATCTTCTTGGGCTTCAATTTGTTGTAGCCGTAGGTACCTTCGGGATACCTTTACTTGTGCAGATGAACCATGGCCATTTTCCCCTCTTGAAAGGCTTTTTCTATCTAATGCAAATCAACTCTCTTCTTACATATTTCATTCATGGACTGCAATTCAACCCTAACTTGCTGTTGCATCTCTTTGAAATGCTTGAAAAAATCTGTAGCTTCTTGATTTTTTTGTGTGCTTATTGGCAAATCAACCAAGTCCACAACTCCTTTAGGATTTTCTCCACATTCAACTTGAAATGCAGACTTACTGGTAGATCTATTATTGCTGGAATAATGGTCAGCTTGAGGAACCACCAAATCCCTTGTTGAGGATTGTTCCCTTCTAAACACTTTAATAAGTTGTTCAGGCTCCTATTTACCACCACCATTTAACCATCGATTTCGGGATGGTATGTTGAACTGAATTGCAATCTGCTATTCAACTTTTTCCACAAAACTCTCCAAAAGTAGCTCATGAGTTCAGTGTCCCTATCAATAGTTATCATTTTTGGAAGACCGTGCAACCACACAATTTCTCTAAAGAACAAATGGGCCACTTGACTGGCATCATTAGTCTTCTTACAAGGTATGAAATGGGCCATTTTAGAAGAACGGTCCACCACTGCAAACATTAAATTATTACCTCTTTGGGTTCGTGGAAGACCCGAGACAAAATCCATACAAATTTCAATTCATGGTTCCCTTGGCGCTGGTAAAGGCATGTAGACTTGTATTTTGATGTCCTATTCCTACTTGACACGCCTTACAAGGAGCTAAAAGTTTTTCAATGTCTCTCTTCATATTAGGCCAATAGAATTTCTCACTTACTTTTCCAAAAGTGTATCTCTTCCAAACCGACCTCCCAACCCATTTGAGTTCATCTCTCTCATGAACTGTTCCCTCCTAGATCCAAAGAGAAGCGGAGTTGAGCCTCTCTAAACAAAATTCCATCAAGCAATAAGTAGTCTTCAAATGGTTGCATAAGTGGCTGGTTTTGACTGCTGAAAATTGCATACATGTGACCAAAATTAGATCATTTGTATTTTCATTCTTCATTTCTTTAAAGCCAACCAACCCATGACTCATTACAACCAATAAATGATGTCTTCTGCTCAAGGCATCAGCCACTATATTAGTTTTACCACTCTTGTGCTGCACAACAAAAGTAAAAGCCTGCAAGAATGAAACCCATTTGGCATGTTTGTGTGACAGCTTACCATGTGAATGCATATTCTGCAAGTCTTGGCTGTCGGTCATTAAAATGAACTCTCTCTGTAGAAGGTAATACATGCTTGTGCCACTGCACAGAATTCTTCATTATAAGTTGTGTACTTCTTTTTAGCTTCATTTTACTTCTCAATATTAAAGGCCATTGGCTTCCCATCTTGGCTTAACACTCCCCCAATAGCAATTTCTGAAGCATCACACTCTACTGTAAAATGTTTCTCAAAATCCGGTAAAGCAAGAATAGGTGCTTCAGTAACCTTCTTTTTGAGTTGTTCGAAACTCACATTAATTGCTCTTGTCCAAGTGAAATCCATTCTTTTTGTGCAATCAGTATTTGGTGCACTAATGCCACAAATTCTTAATGAATCTCTTGTAGAAATTCACCAACCCATGGAAACTCTTAATGTCAGTAATACTTTGAGGAGTAGACCACTCAAGGTTAGCCTTGATTTTTTCTGGGTCCATGCTCAATCTGTCTGTTGAAATAACATTTCCCAAAAATACCAGCTTATCCTTGCAAAATTCACTCTTTTCAAGGTTGATAAACACCATTTCTACTCCAAGCATATATCAAACACTGTCTTCAAATGTTCTAAATGATCCTCTATATTTTTACTAAAGATCAAGATATCATCAAATTAAGTTATATAAATTTTTTGTTTTGCAACCTAAATACATGGTTCATTCTTCGCATGAAGGTAGCCGGAGTATTGGATGATTTGAATGGCATCATCACCCACTCATATAATCTATCTTGCACTTTGAAGACATTCTTCCACGATTACATTCACGGATTTGACTTTGATGGTAACCACTTCTGAGGTTTCTTTTAGAGAAGACTTTAGCACCTAACCAACAATCTAATAAGTCATCCATCTGGGGTATGGGATATCGGTACTTCATGGTCAGTTTGTTAATGGCTCTAAAATCAGTACATAACCTCCATTTACTCCCTTCTTAGAAGAGAATAGAGAAGGCGTGTCACATAGACTCATGCTTTCTCTTACAAATCCTTATTTCAATAATTGAATAATTTCTCTCCTCATTTCCCCATTTTCTAGAGGAGGCAACCTATAAGTAGACTGGTTTGGAAGTTTGGCGCCTAGAATAAGATCTTTGATGTTAAATGCCTCTGGATGGAGGCAAACTACCTAGTAGGTTAGATAGTGTCAAATCATAATATTGTTGTAGTAAATTTTGCACCTTCAACAGAATTGTTTGCTGATCTGAATTCTTATTTTCTAGAGGGTACCCGTACAATAGATAGCAAGTCCCTTAGATTCTCTAAAGAACTCTTTACACCACACTTTGGTCAATGACTAAACTCTTATTTTAGTTTTCTCTTCTCCTTTAAATGGTTGCTGAATCTCATAGGTGTTTTATTTTCCATGGCAAGTTACATTTTTCTCATATAACCAAGGTCTACCCAATAATAGGTGACAAGCATCCATTGGTACTACATCACACAACACTATCTTCACGAGGACCAATTCTGAAGTCAACTAGACAAGATTGTTCACAAGCACACCATGATCTTTTTTAACCAAGAAATTGTGTAAGGATTCGGTTTTAGAATACATACAAGCTGTGTTTTCGCACCGTTCATATACCTACCAGGTTATTATTATAGATAGAGACAAATCTTTCATTTCAGTTTTCTCATCTCTTTTAAATGGTTTCAATACATGGAGTTTACCTTCTTGCTGAATCTTAGAGATGTTTTCTCTACCATGGTGAGTTACATTTTTGTCATATAACCAAGATGGACCCAATAACAAGTGACAAGCATCCATTTGTACTACATCACACAGCACTCTATCTTCATAATGACCAATTCTGATGTCAACTAGACAAGATTGGGTCACAAGCACACTATGATCCTTAACCAAGAAATTTTGTAAGGATTTAATTTCAGAACACGTAAAAGCTGTGATTTTTGCACCATTCTTGTACTTGTCAGATTATTAGTGGATCCTCCATCGACAATTACTTTTCACGCCTTTACACTTGCATTGTATCCAAAACACATTATTCCTTCTCCAATCACTAGTGGGGGTTTCTTCGTCACCAGAAATCAAAGTTGTGTTCATCATTAGGTTCTCACCTATTTTTGCTTCAACTTCTTGTATCAAGGGCTCTTCTCCTTTTTCTGGGCCGCCATTGCTCTTTTGGGGATTTGAGGGCAGTCTACAACTTTATGGACCTCACTAGAAATGAAACATGTCAAAGGTTTCCATCCTTCAGATAATCATTTTTCCATCCTCTACGTCTAAGACCACCCCTCCCTTGGAAGTTTGGCTTCACATTATCTTTTGGCTCATCTCCATTAGCCGTTTTGGAAGAACTTCCCCTACTACTTGAATTGTTGCCAGCACTTTTGTTTGCTAGTTTGCCCATCCTATTCAATTTTTCTTTTTCTTTCAAGGAAAATTGATATGCCTCATTCATAGTATTCACTTTTGCGTAAAGCTAATTTATTTTGGAGTTGGAATTGAAGCCCATTAATGCATCTAGCTGGTGCACGCTCATCATATTCTCCCAAATTAGTCTTGTTTTTCAGTGTCAAAATTTTTTCAGTATAAGCTGATAAAGTAAACTTTCTTTGCTTCAGATTTTGAAATGCTTTAAAGAGTTTTTGCTGATAATCTGAGAGCATGAACTTAGGTCTCAAACGTTTTAACATCTTTTGCCAAAGTCTGATTTTCTCTTTTCCCTGTCTTTTCCTAGTATTTTGAAGATTCTCCCACCATAGAGCAGCATGAGACTTTAGTTTGGATGTTGCAACTTTGACCCTGTGTGGATCAGTCTCTTCAATCCCTTCTATGTCAAAAGAAATTTCTAATTCTTTGATCCAATCTAAGAACATTTTTGGATTTAACTGACCTTTAAAATTAGGGACTTTAACCTTAACTTTATTTCCCTGTTTGGTAAAGGCCTCAATAAGTTTTTCTGTGGGATCAGTCACCCCCCCGACCCCCTTGGTCTTCTGGTTCTTCTTCAGAATCTTCATGCAATAAGCTGGCCTCAAGGGCCTGCAACCTCTTGAGCACTTCATTAACAGCATTGTCTCGCCCTCTGGCATTTCTCCAACCTCTTGTACCCTAGATCGTATGGGCTTCCCTCTGGGTCATGGAAGTGTGCTCTGATAACAAAATTATGGTCATGGAACATGGGTAAGCAAAATTACTGTAAACGCTCCACATCACTTCTCTACCGTATGGGCTTAGTCAAACTTCCCAGCCCTTGTTTTACATGACAATATTCAACTTTAATGTTTGTGATATTCTTCTTATGAATGATGATAGCAGCTGCTTAGGATACACAATAGCTAGTTTGTAAACGATTTGATATACTCTGTTTTTAGTTTTGTTTTTGATAGATGGAGCTGAATCTTTTATATAAGAAGGTATGATAAGTTTTAAATAACTCAGTCTTTTGTTTTCTGTGTGGCTGTAAAAAGAAAGAACAAAGTTGTCTATAGTGTGTAAACAAGTCTATTGTCTGAAGTTTATTGTGGGCTCTGCTGTGAAACAAAGCATTCTGTTATAAACATTTGTCTGTAAACAGAGATAAAGCTCTTTTTTTTAATAATTTAAGTGCTTTTGACCTAAACTATGATCTGGAGGGGGTTTTGAAAGGAACTCAAAGCCTTGTACAACAAAAGAACTACAAGAAAGAACAAGGAAACACTATGGAACTAGCCTTAAGGCTAGAAAGGCCCCATTAAAAAAACCAGCAGAACAACAGCACAGAAACAGCCAACACAATCAAGGACGTTTGAAGCCAAACCTGTCCAAAGCACTTTGAAGAGAAGTTTAACCCAAATGGGTCATTTTAATTTTCTTTGAAGAACAAATCTCAGAGAAGGGAAAAGCATCTGAAACATTTTTATCCTTAATGCTTGGTCCCCTCAAGTTCTCAACAGAATCCAAAATATCAAGGTCCAAACTCTTACCTAAATTCCAAGAAGGATCATGAACCAAAAGACATTAGAGAGGCCCAAATTATTTCCTTCAACAGTAGTCACCGAGTTCCCAGAAGGAGGAACTTTTTGGACTGAATATGGAGCTCATCTTTGAAATCCTGGCATGAGCTGGAAAAATGCCCTACTCAAATGCCTCTGCGAGAGCAATTCTGCGAGGAAGACTCATAGTGGATAACCTGCTCCCAGACTCCCCACTTGGAGTAAAGACTCATAGAGGATAATTTGCTCCCAGACTCCCCACTTGGAGTAAAGCTTAATAGTTTCTGGTAATAACTTTCCAATCTCAACACAAATTCAAAATCTGGCAAAAACCAATTGTTTCATTTCTTTTGTGACCCTATCAATTGCTAAGAAAAAGCATTAGCAATGCCTCTAAAATCTCTTGATTCCAATATTTTGAAGATCTCTTGGTCTTCATAATCCATCACATGGGTTTAGTCAGATTTCCCAGCCCTTATTTTAGAGGAGAATATTCAACTTTTTGTGAGTCTTCATATGGATGATGATAGCAGCTGTTCAGCTTGTATTAAAGAATACGTAGTTTATAAAAGATTTGATTTACTCTGTTTTTAGTTTTGTTTTTGAGGAATTGAGCTGAAGCTTTTATGTAAGAAGGTTCTGGTATACTAAGAAAAAATTGATCCTTTTGTTTTCTGAGTGACTGCAAAAAGGGAGAGCAGAGCTGTCTATTGTGTGTAAAGTTGCAAAACAAGTCTGCTGTCCAAAGTTGTTTTGAGCTCTGTTGTGAAACAGAGTTGAAGGTCTTTGTTGACTTGATATTTATAAAACATATCTTTCTGTTCATGACTGTTATTAAAGTTTGTTCACCTTTGTCTGCCTTTTGCTTCAAGATGGTAAGAGTCCTATTTAAATTGGTGTTGGAAACTTCTATTCCTTCTCTTTGTTGGCTACTCAAAATCTCCAGGCCATAAACTTGCATCAGTTTTCTAATATCTAAATCTGTTTCTTTATCTCAAACATTATCTAGAAGAACCTCCAACATGTAGCTGAACTCAGCCAGATGAGTGAAATATTCAGGTCTGCCTACATTTAGCAGTTATTCGCACAGTAAGAAATATGATGACCACATGCATTGCACATTCTTATTAACTGTAATGCAGAGACAGTTATACAGAGTATGGGAAATTGCAATTGATATGATGGATAGAGACTATCTTCCATTAATGTGTGTTTTTCGCTTTTTACTTCATATCCATTAAGACAATGCAGCATTGCACCAGTTTTGTTTTCAAGATTTACCTCTTTCTATAGAAGGAATAAAATCAATTTTTTTTTTTTTTTTTTTTGATGGGTAATAGGCCGAAGCCAAGATCAACATGGGGCTCAAGAAGGCTTGAACCCAAGACCTCCCAAATGAGAGGCTCGCAACTTACCGTTGCGTTGTGGGGTGTTCCCAGGAATAAAATCAAATTCAAGCAAATGTGGTTGATCATTTTGTTGATCTCAATAACAAAAAATAAATTTTGTTGATCTCATGTTAATAAAATGTCAATTGATCTTTCCCCTGTTTTGTTTCACTAGGTCTCTGGTGACTATAGGTATGTAAAGCATATCTACTTCTTCGATTCCCTTGTTTTCAGTTTATTTTGTAATAACTGGTTGTTCTTGTGGCATTTTCCCATCCATTCGACTTATATAATTTTTAATTTTTGATCTGATTGTGCTGCCCATGTGTTGCAGAGAAACTGTGGATCAATACGCTCTTGAAATTCAAAAGCTTTGCAAGACAATTTTTTGCCTTTTATCAGAGAAAATTGGGCTTAAACCAGACTCTTTCATTAAAATGTGTGGGGAAATGGAACAGGCAATACGAATGAATTACTACCCCTCCTGCCCAAGACCAGATCTTGTTTTAGGCATAAGCCCTCATGCAGATGGAAGTGCTTTGACAGCATTGCTGCAGGATGATGACACAGTGGGGCTACAGATCTGTAAGGATGGCAAATGGGTTCCTATTCAATCCATCCCGGGTGCCCTGGTTATCAATATTGGGGATGTGCTTGAGGTAACAAGGATGGATTTTAGCTGTCTTTAGGTTAAAAGAATCTGCAGGGTGCTAAATTGTTTCAAAGATTATTACTGTAGGTATGTAATTGTGATTTTTATGGCCCAATTTGTTACGTAGTGTAGGATTTAAGACTTTTTGTGCTAAACAAAACTCTCCTCTTCATTCTTGATGATGTATTTACCTGGATTTGATAACTGGGGTTCAATATTTGATGCCACCTTATTGATATCAAATCAAAGCTTTGTTATTGTGTTTTGATCTAGGTGCTAAGCAATGGAATATATAAGAGCATTGAGCACAGAGCAGTCACAAATATAGAGAAAGATCGCGTCTCCATTGCCACATTTTATACTCCAAGTAAGGAAGCGGAATTGGGTCCTGCTGCAGAGCTCATAGATGAGTTGAATCCCTGTCAATTCAGAACATTCATTCATGAAGATTATATGCAGCATTTCTTTCGTAGCAAACTTGAGGGGAAGGCATGTCTTGAATTTGTAAGAATCAAGTGATTTAAGATTGTTCAATATGTCTACCAACACCCTATAGTCTTTTCGATTATCTCCTTCGGTCGTAAGATTGCTTGGACTTTTAGTTGAATAGGAAGTGACTTTGACATGAATGAAACGCATTTATATATAATACTGACCAAAGGAAGCTAACTCAAACTAAAGTTGCAAGGCCTTCTATATTTTAAGGGATGAAGTTGGAATTGTATTTGTATAATTTTGGTAAAATGGACAACTCTTATGTATCGGTTATTAGTTAAAGAGATATTAGAGTAGGCGCTCTCAAATCAAATTGTAAAAATGATCAAAGTCTGACATGACACCCTCCATCTCAAAAATATAAAAATGACAAATAAGAAATAAGGATAAAAATCAAAAGATGCAGTATTTTGGACAGATCTAAGCAAAGAGGATCTATGTATATTTCCATAATGGGTTTGGCAAGAAATTTTAGTGATTTTTTATTGAGAAATTGGTGTTGTAACTCTCTCCAGTGAGATATTAGATTCTAATTTTTTTATTGGATTAAAAAAAAAGATTAGAGAGTTACAAAAGCCGGATCAGCAATCAATGACAAAACAGCAGCATAAAGAAACCATCACTGCTGTCCAAAGTGAGGTTACAGCTAAAGAAACGTCACTCAACAACAGCAGCAAAACAAAAGTATCACATGATATAGCCTATGGATTTGCAGCCCACAGAACTACATGTATACATAAGCTATAAAGTAACAAATATACCCTTAATACCAAAACTGTGCTCAATCTCAATATGTGTTGTTGCTGTCTTTCACTGTACCTTCCTGCAACATCATCAGCAGAATAAAGGTCTTCTGAGTGGCCACAGCTGTTGTCATCTTCAACCAAAATGAGATTTTTTCTGGAAGCATGGATATGACAGGTTATAGGTGCAGGAAAAGTTTCATCTTGTACAATAGAAGGCTTCTGTGTTGGATGTGAAGTCCAACTGTTCAGTTCATATTCCCTGACTGTTCCTTTCTTCTTCCCATCTTTGTCTCTTCTTCTTCTCTTGAAGACTATTGTATAAATATTAGGGCAAAGCCCTTTGTATGTAAGCTGTAATAATAATAAGATCTCTGCTCTGCTTTCTGGTGGATGTAGCCAAATTGGTGAACCACGTTAAAACTTGTGTCTTTGTTTGTGTTCACAATTTGTCTGTTAACTTTACAATCTGCTTCAAAGCCATGCCAAAACCACCATAAGAAAAATCCTCCTCCGTAGTTTTTCTTTCTAGCATGTAATTAAGGAACACTGTTTGGATCAGTAACCTGCAAACTAGCTTCAAAAGCTTGGATGCACCCTTGCAAATTGGCCAAGTAATTTTGGAGATCAAAGTTAGTGTTAAGATATAGCTACGATCGGATATGGTAATATATATATATATATATATATATATATATATATTAAGATCATTTGATAATTGTATATGTTATAATGTAGTTAATATTAACAATCGGTTATGAAGGGTCATGATCCTACGTGGCTTTATGACCCTACGTAGCATAAGCCACGTATGGTCATGGCTCTTCAAGACATGACTATTCAAAGGATATAAATATGCACTAAGCCACATATGTTGAAGAATGGTGATTTGAAGTGAAACATACGCACTAAGCATTAAGGCTTCAACTTGCAAGGGGAAAAAGGTGTGAGAGAATGAAGCCAAGCACCGGAGTTTCCAAATAAACTAAAGGATAATTTGTCTAAGGGTCTGAGAGATGATGTTACGGTGCTTGGAAAGTCCTAAAAGTGCAGGTGGCCAAGTCCAGTTCGTAGAAAACAACAGCAGAGAAAATGGAGGAGATATGACACCAAAGAGAACGAGTATGAGGGCAGAACCAGAAAGCATGCTTAACAGACTCCCTTTTAGCACAGAATGGGCATAAAGGAGAGGGAGTGATGAAGGAAAGACGGTCACCAATAGGCAATATAACATGAAGAACTTTCCATGCAATTAATGGGATTGGGCATCAGCTTTGGACTTCCAAATCTGGGAGCTTAACTTGTTCCATCTGTTTTGGTTAAACTTGCATTTCCATTTAAGGTTGAGGCAGGGAGCATAGGAAAAGGAAGTAAGCAGCTGCCGATAGACCATCTTAAGAGGAAAGCAACAAAGCTACGATTTTTGGGCCATATTTTGGTCACATATTTAGACTAGCATTAGTTATTTATTATAAAAAATTAGACACATAATTATAAAAAAATTTCAGCTTTAATTTTTTTGGGTACATGTATTGATAAGATTGAACAAAACATAGTAAGCCTTTTAAAACATTGCATGTGCCTTGATAGTTTTTAAACTTCTATGGTCTCCACAACATCTGCACCTTGTGTGCAATTACTGGTGTCATCATATGTTACAATACACTATTTATTCTACATCACCACACATGATAATATGACGGTCTTTATTTCATCATGTACCACCACACATGACTTTGGTTAGCCTCACGCGCATACTTAGTGACATCCACATTGTCTGGACTTTTTCAGCCTTGGAACAAAATGCCAACCATAAGGAAGCTCAACTACTAGCAGTTGGAAGCTTAGTAGTTCAAGTAAATCATTTTGTTGCTTCTTGTTTGTAACTATAATGTAATGCATCTATTTATTCAATTCTTCACAATGAAAGAGAATGGGTAATCAAATAATTCTAACCAAACTAGCTTGATGTGTTCACCCGCTTATGGTAATATGATACTTCATTCCTTGTTGCACTATCTACATCTATTGTGCCCTGATTGTTTATGATTGTGAATAGAAGTGGCGCACATGTTTGCTGAATTCTTCCACTTGCATATCTCAATTGTGGGTCTGTCTCCTAATCCTTTTTTTAACCTATAATCAATAAACTTGCCTTTCTCAAATATCGATTTATTCCCTTGATCACTTGGGATCTAGATTACTAGTACTAATTGAGGGTAAATTATTAATTGAGGGTAATAGATACTCTGTGCAATAAATGTGATTTCAAAGGAATTGAAACAACATTAAAATGAACTCAAAATAAAAAAACGAAGCAAGAATGAAGGTTATGTTAAAAGAGGTCAAAAGAGCATATACTTTAACAAAATCAAATTATATTAAATATTCCATTGTATATGTTTTCCCACGATATTCCATTGGATTGGATATGTGCTCACTTGAAAATTCACAGCAAAATGGCACTCAAACAATGAGAAAGTGAGATTTGCTGAAAATGGTAAAGTGTTAGATATATAGGATTTGGGTATAAAGATTGAATGGATTGTAAAGATTAAAGGATGATTTGGTCTCCTCACTTAGTGAAATGTTGTCAAGTGGCACCGTGAGGTGAGTTGAATTAAAAAAATTAAAAATTATTTTTGAGTACTTGAGGGGACAAGTCCATGTGCTTGTGTAAGGGGCCCATGTTCTTGATGTGATAAAAGGAGTTGACTTCATTTAATCAAAGATTAAAGTGTGCACATGCTTAATGAAGTAGATTATGATTTAAGTAAAAATATGAAGGATGTGACATTTAGAGAGAGAAAAAGGGAATAAATTTAAAATAAATAATTTTGTTTAATTAGGAAGAAAAAGATAAAATGAAAAACAATTTAAAGAATTTATTTAATTTAATAGATAGAATGGGCTAATGGTATAGTGGACTATATGAATAAATTAAATTAGTTAACTAGGGAGGTAGGCTAGAAAATAGAAGAATAAAGGTAATTAATTAAATAATAATAAATTATTTAATTAATAGCGATAGCAAGAACAAACAAATAATATTGATAAATTGATCAAATGGATGTGGTTGATTTTAGTTGTCTATATTTTGCCCTTCTTTGGGATAGTGTTCCAATGTAGTGTCACTTCAAAGAAGATTAAGACATAGAGCTAGAGGAAAGTGGTTAGATTAGAGAAGATGTCTTAGAAAAAGAGTGGCTAGAATGAAAGATGATGAGATATAAGGATGCCCCCTCGAGAGGACATGTGGGTTCAAGAGACCATGGGTGTAATCTCTAAATGGATGAGATGGTGCATGCACAATGTATGGATGATTATGATAGAGGTGATATGGGTGTAGCTTAGGATTATGAAGTTGACACATATGCCATGGTGATGAAAGGATGAAAGTGGTTAATGGATGGACTAACAAGTCTATTTAATGCAAGATGAAACTATATGATGATAAAATAAATGTAGCTTAGGATTATGAAGTTGACGCATATGCCATGGTGATGAAAGGATGAAAGTGGTTAATGGATGGACTAACAAGTCTATATAATGCAAGATGAAACTATATGATGATAAAATGGATGGAAATTATAATGGATAGATCAAGTAGTCTATATTACATTCAAGGTGAAATTATATGATAATGAAATGGATGGAAATGATAATAGATATACTAACATGTCTATATTATGTAGGATGAAATGAGATGATACTACAATGAATGAACATGATAATCAATAGACTAACAAGTCTATATTATGCAAGATGAAACTCGATGATAATTAGTAGAAGATGAAAATATGGAAGAACAAATATAGATGAGGGATCAAGAAAAAGATGGAGGGATAGGAAAAACAAGATAGAAAATAGAAAGATAGGATGGATGGACTAGAAAGATGTAGGATAAATGGATAGGGTGAGACCGAGTATCATATGATAATTGCCATGTAGTGAGTAATATTTTGATTTAGCATATGATATTATGCATCAGAGTATAAGGAACCATGGTAGCTTCATATTAGATGCACATGACTACCACAAAAAATAAAAAGGTTAGTCTAACATATTGTAAGGTTGTGGGGAATTTTGGTGGTAATGACGTTAGATAACCACAATATATAAGATATTCCCCAACATGACATGAGATCATAGGGATCTATGTGAGAATAATGTAGGACTTATAAAAAATACACAAGTAAATAGAAAATAAATATGTCCCTAGTTTCACCATTCACTCCATGCCATGATATAAAATATCACGACGACCATACAAAGGTAAAAAGTAGAAAGATAGATAAATATTAACAAAGCTAAAGAGCATCATTGAAATACAAATGTCTCAGATATCATTTTCTAAGGGTGATGGATGGGCTTGATTTGGTCTGATGTGAGGGAGCATAGATCCCATGATGACTAATGATGGATTCTAAACTAAGGTTCCCTATGAAAAGTGACACCAAAGACATGTAGAACTATATTGAAACCTAAAGATGATTTTTGAGGCATTAGATATAGATAGGGAAAAATTCTCGATGACACGTGATGACTAACACAAAACATGAGACCTAAGGACACATGTACAAATGATCCTAGATGGAGACACATACCAACACTATGTACATTGCTAGATTTACAAGATGTACAAGATATAAGATGAGTTGGGATTATGGATGATGATATTATAATGGATGAATGGTGGATGGAGTCTTGGTTATATGGGAACAATATATCTTGAAACAACATAAGGATTTTCTCTTGGTGGTGGATGGGATGTTGTTGACATGGGAACAATATGTCCTTGCACAAACAAGGATTGGATTGGTGGTGCAAGGAGTGTTATTGATGTGGGAATAATATATGCTTGAAAAACACAAGGATTGGAAAGGATGCATCCCAATAATGATGATTGGATTATGATCAAGGCTTGTAGCAAGACTATGAACAAGACCAAGGAGGTGATTGGGTGAGTTAATTTTCATTTGATGTTTGATTGTGAGGAGAATTTGGATTGATGGAATAGATGGAATTGGATTTCATGGGGGTAGTCTATAGCTAAATACTAATGACAAGGGACATATGAGGTGATGGGATGATACATTGGTAAGATGGATTGAAAGATATAGGATATGATGATAAGGATTTGGAGATGGAAGAATTATGAGACAAGGATTGGGAGATGAAATTATTATAAATGAATGGATGGAAACACCCCCACTCACAATGGAACATGACAATATCACAGAGGAACAAGATACCCGTACTTAGGATATGTAATGCATGATGACACACTAGGAGGAATATAATAGGGTGGATGATAGGATGAGAAAGGTAGATGAAATATAGGATAATGAGGGTATAAGAATTACAAAGGTGTGTGGAAGGATGAGTGGATAAGAGTTCAGATGCATGGATATTATGATGGAGAAATGGATGCCAACATGTGTCCAAAGCATGTAGAAATGGTGGCCTCTATTATTAGAAAGATCTAGAGGAGGACAAAGGAATTGAAATGAATAGGATATGATGTGTGTGCTAGGTAGATGAGATAGAGGAGGTTATGGATGGATAGATAGAAGAACTTGTTCCTAAGTGTAGAGAGAAAATATAAGGTGGATTACACACAACACCTATTTACTAGGTTTTCATGTGGTACTTGTCCAAGACACTTGTTTACCAAGTTTTCACCATTGGACATTTATTTTATGTTTTATTTTTGAATTTTCTCATTTTTTGTTTTGGAAATTTCTAGACAATATATTGATAAGAATGGATAAAGAGAAAGGATGATAAGGAGATGGATGGAGGAATCAACCATCAAGTTCCATAGTGATTATGTTGAGTGGTATTGCAACTATTCTCAGTCACCAAGCCCATTGGACACATCCTTTTATGTAAAACATTCATATATTTAAAAAAGGCTTGTCCTATAGATGAATTTCCTTTCCCAAATATTGAAATGATATTTGATCTCATAGCCAGACATGAAACTCTATCACTCATGGATGCATTTTTTGGTGACAATCTTGAATTAAGATCATGTACCTAAGGACCAACACAAAATAACCTTTACATGTCCTTGGGGCACCTTTTATTGGAATGTCATGTCTCTTGGTCTTAAGAATTCTAAAGAAACATATCAAAGAGATATGACCATCATCTTTCATGACATGACACATATCTTGATGGAAGTCTATGTTGATGACCTTTTGGAAAAATTGCCCACAAGGAAGGAATATCTACATGTTTTAGATAAAATCCTTAAAATATTTAAGAAATACAAAGTAAGGCTAAATCTAAAGAAATATTTTTCGGGGAAACCTTGAAAGGAATATCTTAGGACATGTAGTCTCTTATAAAGGTACTGAGGTATATCTAGAAAAGGTGAAAGCTATAATTTAAATTCCTTCACCTAAGAATATCAATTAGCTACAATATTTGCAAGGAAATTACAATCCATTTGAAGGTTCACAACTCAATTAGCTAGAAAATGTCATCCTTTTACACATCTTCTACACAAAAAAATCCCCTTTTTTATAGGATGATAAGTGCCAACAATATTTTTAGTAGCTCAAGGAGTATCTCATGTATCCTCATATTTTGATGTCACCTATTGATGGAAAACATTTGCTCCTCTACATATCAACAACCACTTCAACATTGGGGGCATTGTTAGAAAAATATGGTTCTAAGGGAAAAAGAAAGAGCCATATACTATATCAGTCATACTTTAGTGGGATATAAGATAAATTATACTCATATTGAATGAGTGTGTCTTGTCGTGGCGGTTCCTTCATAGAAACTGTGACATATTACATGCTTACTCATCAAACTAAGCTCATGATACTTTACAAATTTGACAATGTATATGTAGAACAAAAAGTTATCATAGGAAAATCTATAACGGATCAACTTGTGGGTGCACCCTTAGTTAATAATTATCCATTGATTTCAAATTTTCTTGAAGGAAAGTTTAACTATTGCACTTGCCCAACCATGGAAATTGTACTTTGATGGGTCCTTTGTACAATATGGATGTGGTGTTGGTATTCTCTTTGTTACACTATAGAGAGATTACATTCCAAAGGCATACAAACTAATCTTTTTTGCATAAACAATATTGTAGAATATGAGGCACTTATTACTAGTCCTCACATGGAAATTCAATAAAAATTACTAGAGGTACATGTGCCTTTGGTGATTCTAAATTGTTCATTAGGAAAGTTAAGAATGATTAAAAATAAAATATGATAATCTCATCTTGAATAAAATTTGATCAATCACTTTAAATCATACTTCATTGAGATCAATTCAAAGGGAGAATAATATAGTTACTGATGTTATGGTCACTATTGCATCTCTTGTCGATATGCCACAAAATCTTGCATGCGACAATTTCTCAGTATAACAACTCTTGGTTCCCTCTTATGATGTCCCTAATTTTGAACTAGTATGTCAAATTTCTGGTCATGACTCCCCATGGTATGGTGATATCTACATGTATCTATGTGACAATATCCTACCTCCCAACATACCCAATATAATTCATAAAACTTTCATTTGCAAATCCTTTTGCCATGTCATCATTATTAAAACCCTATATTAAATAGGTCTTGATGGTGCTCTTCTTCGATGTATTGTGTATGAAAAAATCCAGTCTACCTTACAAAAGGTACGTGTAGGTATATGTAGGGGACACAATGGCAATCCAACCTTGGCTAAGAAGCTTATTATAAATTGATACAATTGGTCAACATTGGAGAAGGATGCATACACTTACGCATTAGAGGATGCCTCATAAGGGTTGATCTGAAGGATCAAAAAGATAACAATAAGGAGGAGAAAAATGTAGGGGACCAGAGAGGATGTCAGGATAGAGAGCAGGGGTCCTCAAATTATCAACCTCCTTAAGGAGATAGTAGCCCATTTGAGACCTCATTAAGAGGCATCTCATGAAGAGGATTCTTACCCTTCCAACGAGGGTTATCAGGATGGTAAAAGAGAGAAAACACATTATCCTAGTTTGAGGCATTTGAGAGTTTACCATAGGAGAGATCATGAGTCCTTTCATAGAAGAAATTGACCAGTGGTGGATGGAGATAGTAAATAAGAGACCTACTTAGAGCCCACCCACTCATTTTTGATGCTTTGATGGAGGTATTAAGATAGATATGTTCTTGATAAACCTATTTTGATATTTTCTATGCATCCATATGAGGAAAATACTAAGGACCATTACACTCTCATGAAATTTAGGGGATTTTCTCCTACTCAATAATGAATGGAGGAACAAAAAATCCCATCTCAATATCACTTCAGTATCCTGGTAAATATTCTTAGAGAGGTTTCAAGCATGTTATATTTTAAACGACTATAGGTAGTGATATAGAGATGAGTTCCATGAACTTCTAAGTTGAGTACATGATGGTTAACTTGTATGAGAACTACTTTTTTGAACTTAAGTAGTATTGAAATGTCGCCAAGGATGAGGGCAGGTTTGTACACCATGTTAATATTGATTTTTACCTTGTCTTTATATGTTAATTAGTCCTATCTTGTTGATAAAAAATTGATATACCATACCCTATTGAAGAGAGGTCAAAGAGGTATAGAGTCTGTCTCTTAGCCCTACCTATGAAAATAATTCTAAGAGACTAGTGGAGGCTTTGACCTAAAATTCCACTTTGGAGACTTTTGAAAATGCAAATTTTTGAGACAAAAAATACCTAAAAGGTATACCACATTGATCCACATATTCTTGATAAGGATTCCTTCTTGGGATGGTTCTTGGGTCTGATGGGGGGTCCTTATGTGTTCTCTAATACTCACCTTGTAGTTGAGCTTTCTTTGGTGAGGTGATAGTATTCTTCTGACATTCCCTTTCTTATGCAACAATATGGGTTGCTTGTGAGCTTTAACACATTAGTATTATATCTTGGTGTGAAACCATTGTGTGTGATTATTTTGTAGATAAGTTTTTTACCTTGTTATCTCTATAGGGAAAAGGTCTTTTTATAGACCATGATACCATCCATTTTATTTTGCATCTACATATGGTGAGAGTAATATAGGACTGCCTCATACTCCTTGTGAGACACACCTAATTGTGCTACAAATGAGGCATGCATACACTATCCCCTTGTGAGATTTGAACGTGTGACCTCTCTTTCAAGAGCACAAGTTCTTCACCACCAAGATAACTCAAGTTGTACTATTTTTAGCCTAGTTTTTACCTTAGTACTTTGGATGGGGCATTGCATAGCATGTATGAATAACAAACATACTCAAATAATTAAAAAATGGCTTAATCCCGGACCATGCTTGTTCAAGAGTTATTCCTTTGACTATTTATGTAAGACTTATATTTAAAAGAGATAATTTTGTGCATATTGTCTATGCCCAATAACTTTTATCCAAACTCTTCTCTTCCATTCACAAAAATTATTGAATTATTCCTTTCAAAAAAAATCATTTTTTTTTGTGTGTGGAGTATAAGAAGTAGTGAACTCTATCTCGAATTCATGTGTTTTGAAAAAAAAATTCATTTGTATTACATCTATTATTTAACTTTATTACTTTGACGTACATACCACATTATTTATTAAGTAGTTAACAATGAAGGTTACTAAATACGTAGATTTATTCAAAGAAGGTGTTTCCATAGAATCATAAAAAAGTATACAAATTATCTCATTATGTTACTTATCTCTACTAGATTTACCTATTAGAAATCTAACTTATGTTTTTTTTCCAACAATGCATTCTTCTTATGCATGATATTGTATTTTCAATAATAGATAAACCTTCATCCATTTTTTTTTATCTTGAGTAAAGTTAACCCACTAAGATTGCCGCCAAATTATACCCATTCATTTCACTAGACCTTTACAATTGGTTTACACAAGTGAAATAAAGAGGAAAAATTGTATCACCCATCAGATTTGCTCTTGCAACAATTGTATTCCTTTTTAACTTATCTCTTATTATACACTCATGCTCATAAAAAGTCACTTGATAATTTTTCTCAAACTTTTATCCAACACAAAGTAAATCCTCTAAGAATGCTAGAACCAATATGTTTCATTAATATGTTATACCTCAACACATTCTATTGTAATTGCAAATCTATTCTTGACAGTTTCTTTCATGTGATTTATTATCTTCTAATACCATTATACTATGTTTTTTTTAATCAAAATTGATAAACACATTCTCATTAGATGTCATATGTGAAGAACATCCAAAATCTGTGTACTATACATTATTTTCACAAACAATTACACTAAATAAAGAAATGAACAAACTTTGTAATCTTACTTAATATTTTGAGCATTTCTTTTTAATGTTTCATATTTTTTTACTCTAACATTGCGATGCATGTAGTCTCCAAACTTATTGCAATGAAAGCATTTGAAATTCCTTTTATTATTGTCTCCCTCATCATTTATACATGTTCATATTCTTATTCCTCTAAAGTTGTAATTTCTTCCTCTATTATTACCTCTTCCTCTAAAATTGCTAGATTTTCCTTTGTATTATGTTTATGGCTATCACCACCTTTATTATAATTCTCAGTTTATTATAATTCTTGAAGAGTGTATTTTTTCCTCTTATATTTTCTTTAGACAAAAATTCTTGATTTAATCTTTCTTCATTGCTTAAATCATTCTTTCTTCAATAGCTAGCAATATTCCTCTCAATTTATTTATTTGCATAGTTGTGAGATCCTTATAAGTTTCAAAGTTGCTTAGATCACAACACCAAATTTATGAATCAAGTTTACCACAACATCAAGTTTAGGAATCAAGCTTCTTAAGGTTTTCTTGATGACGTGTTTATCATCTTCCCTTAAAAAATTTCATATGGCTTACTAGACCTTCTACTTTTGTTAGAAAATCATTGACAGATTCACTTGTAATAATCTTTATAATTTCAAAAATTTCCTTCACTGTGTTCAATTTTATGGTTTGTGCATCTTGATATGCATTATTGAATACTTCTCATGCTTTCTTATAATGATTAACACAATGTATCCCAAGAAAAATTACTTGATTAATTGCACCTTGAATAAAAAATGGAGTTTCATTATCTTTCTTTCCATTTTTTTATACTTTATTTTTTTAATGATCATTTAATGTATTGATATCTTCTAGTTGTACATCCCCTTGTATATATTCTCATGAATCTTTAGACTTGAGAAAGGTTTGCATTCTTGTACACCAATATGTAAAATTATCTCCTTCAAAGATGGGGATTAACATACTAGGCATTACATTCCCTACCAAATTTGCCTTGAAAAATGTGTGTGCAATGACTAAAAGTTCAACAAAATTTTTGGAGTGATATTTACAAATAGATATTGACTCGTCCCTTCAAATGAGGTACATGCAAAATACTTTTTTTATAATAATTACCTTGATGATGGAAAACTTTCATATAATCTAATAATATGAATTTTACAATTTGTCTTCATGAACTCAAGATTTGAAAATATCTTCCACCAATATATATCTCCATAATATTTGAAACAATTTTAAATTAAATAGGACTACACCTCTTTTTCTTCTTTTAGGGCCACAAGATGTGCAATTTATAGTTGCTTATCCACTCACACATATGAGATGAAAGCAAAAAACCTATGACGACATGTTAACAACAAAACAAATAATTATATAGGAAATTGAAAATTATGTTTATGGTTATAAGAAGAGTTTCAAAACAACATACAACCATATTCACCAATAATCCACCTACAATTCATAAAATATATAAGACTAGCACTTGCACCAAAAAGAAGTACAAGGATTATGCCAATAGAAAAATATATGTAAGATGACACGCTAAAGAGGCATATTCTTTAGTGTCTATAAAATAATTTAAATAATTGTTGAAAAACATTTTTGTAGGATAGAGATTTTGTTTACTTTATGGAAGGATAGGAATATTGTTCTTCTTTCCCACAACTCTCTGGATATTAATGTTTCCTTGTACACTAAAGCTTGTATATGTAATAATGTAATGATGCAGATTCAAGTGCAAGCCAACAAGGTGGCGCTGGAGGTGGCCCACCTGTAGGAGTTGCTTAATCATTGGGGCAATGCTCCTCGTACGGTTGCCAAAGTTCCTCTTGACTCTATTTTTGCTGATCGTACTCCACCCCGGGGTCGCCATAGGGCTCACAGTTCTTTGGCTTGCCAGTCGCACATCCCGCATTTGCAGACTCCCCACCACCGCTCTCCTAGTGGTGGCGATGTTGGTTGGTGGAGCCGCTTGGATTCTTCGCCCCGTCGCAGCTCTGGCTGGTCCCCGGTCATTCCTACCCCTCCTATTGGTCATGATGGCTCTACTTTTCCCTGAGGCCAATTCCTCCAAATGGTCCTTCCCCTGCATAGCTCTGGCTATTTCTCTGCCACGGGAAGAGGAGAAAAAAGAAGATAATGATGATGCTGCTAATGGGTGGTCGGTTCCTGATCCTCCTGCCAATCCCAAGGATGCCTAGGGTTCTGATGACAGAGATCCTCCTCCTTTGATTGGCACTTCTCTTGCAGCCCGAAGGCTTGCTTTATAATTTTTTTGATGAATAGTTTGTGTTTCTGGCCTTGTGTCGTGTGAACTTTCACAAGGTGATCTTGTATCCCCTAGCCTCATTTATATTTTATTTAATAGAAATGGAACCATTCATAAAAAAACTAAAAATTGAAAGATGATTACACATAAGAAAAAACTTGAACAATTGATAAAGTTAGCGTAACTCATCTTTGCAAACTTCAATAAAAAGAAAAAATAAAAAATGTAGTAAGCATGCAAAAATGTAACTATATGAAAAACCAAATATAAATTTGAGTTTTCAAATGATACTAATGTCCATAATTCAATATTAGTATTATAGATTTAATCTACACCGATCAATTCCTGACCATATTTGCATGGAACCCTGCAACATCAAGTGCTCGCAAATGATTTTCAAGAGTGCACGCCTCATTTCAAATTTCAGTCGAGTTTACACGTAACAACCAAGCGGATTCCTAACACCTCCACTTAAAGCCTCCCATTCTCAGTGCCCGTTGACAGGAAATGTATCTCGTGGCCACTATCATCAAAAGATAGGACCTGCAAGCATCATATCCCAAGAATATGCCATGTCACATGGTGTTCATAAATATCCTTTTTGACAAATATTAGGGAGATCGACCTATTGGATAAAGTAATCATGAATATGCAGTTAACCTCTTGAAATGATGACCATTTTTATCCATATATGGAAGACATGCCAAATATAGCCAATTAGAGGAACATAGTTGGTCTGCATGGCAAGAGGATAACAAGAAAATCATGTCAAATTATTTGGCATGTGAATGAGTTGCAAGACTAAGTGATCAAGTTTGATTGGCGGAAAGGCCAGAGGTGGTTTCTATAAAACCTAAAGACTTGCATTGCAATGGGGAATGAATTTTGATTGTTGGTTTTGGTTCCAATTTGATTCCTCTTAAATTGGAAGAAAATCCAAAGAAGACTATTTAGGAAATACTTGTAAATTCATAGAAGTTTCAATTTTGTTCAAAGGGAATCTATGGATTTTGGATTGTAGATGTATGTTGTAGCATTAGTATTCTAGAGTTTATTTTCTAACCTTTGTGTGTTTTTCTCTTTAGTGCCCGTTTGGTAGTGGACCATTTCCAGCATTTGCCTGGAATTGGCATTTGTTATTTGCCCATTTCGTCGAATCCTTAGTTTGGTAGTGCAATACGAAAATGGAATAGGAATGTGTTAATGCTCATTTTGGTTCAAAATAAGCATTAACATCTTCCATCTGAAAAGGTGGAATTGGAATTTGAATGGAGGGAAAACAAATTTTTAAATTTCTCATGTCTACATTAATTTTTTCATTTTTTATTTGTGTGGGGAGGGACTTAATTTATTTATTTTTATTGGGTGGTTTGTAACTTTTTTTTATTCGATTTTTTCCCAAAAAAATTTAAATTTTTGCCGAATTTTTTTTCATAGTTTTTTTCCAATTTTTTTTTCGAATTTTTTGACAAATTTTTTTGTTGATTTTTTTTAAAAAAAAATTGATTTTTTATTTTTTTGAATTTTTTCTCAAAAATTTTTTTCAAATTTTTTGTCGAATTTTGGTTGCAATGACTGTAACTTGGTTGCCTGCCACCAACTTTGGCTACCTAAAATAGTCTGCGATTCCATTTTAAATTTAATTCAATTAATAAAAATGAATTATTAAATTCAAAAATATTAAAACAATTCAAAAAAAAAAAAAAAAATCATACTCAAATTCCAATTCGAGTTTCAAAAAGTGGAACCAAATGGTCCAAACATAATCCCAAAATGAAAAACCGGATTAGCAAATCCATGATTTGACCATTTCTAGCATTTGATCAAATCCATCATTTCCTAATTCCCGCTACCAAACGGTATGGGGATTGTGTCTTTGTAGCCATTCTCTTTTTGTTAATCAGAGTGTCTTGTGTTGAATTCCTTTACATTTTATCCAGTTCGCTTATATTGGTGAAATTCTTTTATGTTTACTCTAGTATATATTTGTAATCATGAAGGGTTCTTTATCGTTACAGTGCATCTAGAATAGAGGATGAGTTGTATTTTTACGACATGCTCCTTAGGAATAAAGATTGGGGGTTGTTTCTCTTTCACTTAATCCTTATACAAACTAGTTCTATCTAGAAGCAAGAGCCCATTCTTCCCATTCTTGGTATCTCTTATTAAATTTTTGTTCAGAAGTTTTGTTCTTGTATCATGTTTTTGGGTGTAGATGACTATACATCCCTTGAGGGATTTGAGTCTTTATTTAGACTCTTGTAGGTGCTTCCCAAGACTAAGATCTGAATATTACATTCTATGTTATGTAGGCTTTATATATTTTGTTCTTTTGGCCAATAATGAATGGTTTGTACCAAATAAATAAATAATATTATAAACAAATGTATTGGACAATTACTACAATTATGTAAAAGAAGTAAATATTGATCAATGACATTAGTAAGAGAAGTATAATTCATAGTTAGTCAATAGAGCGCTACTATCACCACCTTCACACAGTCATATTCAACTAGTCGACATTAGACTTGCGATGATGAGAGTATACACAACATGCTTAAGATTAGTGATTGATCTAAGCATGAAATAGTACTAATCTGTGACTGCAAATGGGATGTCAGAGGACAATAATGCGATATACATATAAGGGCACTAAGGAAACAATTTATTAAGAATTAGAAGTGGCAAATACGATGCAGTAGTCAATGATGGTATTCTTCAGTATTAAACAGAAAGGCTAACGACCCTGATAAGATAAATTCATTGACGGTATTGAAGCCAAGTTAAGGGAAAACAATACCAAGTAGACTACATTGATAATCAATAGGAGACATCGACATCATTATAAGAGTAATTAATAACAACCATAGACGATGCCAAAGCATACACCAAAAGAACATGATTTAGTGATAAATTGATACATTATAGAATCGCCAATGAATGGTGGTATCCATCTTCAATAACGTCTTGAGAATTGTTGACTTAGATACGATGACTAGGTGAGTTACTAAAAATACTTTCGTGTTAGTGAATCACTCAATATAAGACATACACGATACCCATCACCTTGTATGCAGTCGTTTGCCGCATAAAAAAGGAGATAATACTTGCTGGCGGTGCTCACGATCAAATTATTGGTGTCCAACGATTCCACTAGGAGCTATCCCATCAGAGATGTATACGTCTCTATTGAATACAGCAGTTGTTAACGCAACTAAACTATCGATAATAATAATAATAACACATTAATCAGTAGCTTTTGAAGAGGCGCAAGTTGGTGTTAATTGCAGCACTTATAAGCTGTAACATAAGGTAATTAATAAGGGTTCGTTTGGTAGCAGGAATTAAGAAATGTTGCATTTGATCAAATGCTGGAAATGGTCAAATCATGAATTTGATAATACAGTTTTTTATTTTCGGATTATAGTTTGGACCGTTTGGTTGACCCGAAATATGAGCGAGAAGATGTATTTCCTCCGTTTGATTCTACTTTTTGAAACTGGAATTGGAATTTGAGTATGATTTTTATTTTATTTTTTGAATTGTTTTAATATAATAATTTATTTTTTCATTTTTTTAAAATTTTATTTAATTTTATATAGAAAATCATAAATATTTTTCAATTTTTTTAATAAGGTTAATATTTAATTTTGTTTAATTTTATATTCAAAATCATAACAAAGTCATAAACAACAAAAAAGTTCATGAGTTTATCAAAATATGTTCAACATATCTACTTGAAATTCTTAAAAACTTCATGTATCTACAATAGCCTTTTGTTAACCACATTTACGCATATGGTCCCAACAAAGTAGTGCGCAAACTACACAAAGAAGGCATCACAGAAACATGATTTCTGCTTTTGCCATTGAAACAATCTTGGTGACACTAGCTGCCTCTCGAGCCTTGCACAAGTTACACTCATTTCCTACATCAAGTACAGATGTAGATGGGGTAGACGTAAATGTGGTTTCATCGACCCACCGGAAGTATTGACATCCACTATTTCCTTGCAATACCAAACATCAATTCTTCCTAAAATGATTAGTTGTCACATTATTTTTAAACATAAAATATAATTACATATCTAGACCTTTTTCCTATTTGGGCAACCTCAAAATTGATGCCCAGGATTACTTGTTGTGCATGAAGTCTTCAACATGCATGACCCAACACCACATTGACACATAGGCACATTGACTGAAGTCATCAACGCTATAATGACAAATATTGCATTGTCATTATTTTGTTCATTCATACTAATTATAATTACAATAAAAAACAACATACTAATGTAGACTTGCACATTTTTTGGCTAAGTCAAAGTCTTTGGTTTAAATCACTGAACACTCAAAACAAAATGAAAAACCAAAGACAACGATGCAATAAAAATCAATTACTAAGGAACCAAGGAACTAATTATAATTGCAATAAAAAGCAACATACTAATGTTCAACATGAGAATGTTCAACAGGCCTGCTACTTTTATTTTCATTTTTACAATTCCTCTCATAACTTCTTCTCCGCTTAAAACAATTGGGAGTTCCCGAAAAAGATGAAATGTTGTAGGCCTAGATACCCTTTTCGGGTCTGGGAGGATAGTGGTTTTATGATCCACGGCTTCGATTTCTCTCAAATCAAGTATTGTCTGCATGATCATCTATAACTAATGTGCTTCTTGGTCGTGGCCACTTCCTACGCAACTAATTTCTTATCTGCTATCTTCGTTGCCCTGCATGCTTTGTCCTTGTTATATGTTGACTATACTTGAATTGAGGGACATCAAAGCTGTTGATTGCTCACCGCTATATTTCCAAGCCTGAAAAGGGCATAGTATAGTACAATCATCTTACCCAGGTACTATAAATAGTTTGAAGTGGTGAAGAAGTAATGAGAGTTTCATTCAAATGCACTTCATAAAATTTTAGAAACTCAACATAATCAAATCTACTCTAACAATCCATGGTTGATTAAAGAGACTGTCTATTTGAAATTGAAAGGATCTAATAATACATCTATACTCGTACATAGAAGATGGGGAAGAACAAAATCCAACAACGAAATGGTGGTGTGAGGACACACCATGCAAAGTTCCCATAATAAATGTAATACACCAAGGAGTAACATCAGAAATATGTGTAGTCATCAGAAATATAGATTGTAAGTTGAAATCATGAACAACATATGTGTACTCTTAGAACTGTCCATTTTGAATTCTTCATGACCACATGTATATAAGATGGCAACCAAAAAAGTAGGTGTTGGAGCAATGTACACAATTTATACAAGCTGGAGTACTATTTTCAAAAACTACTCTAGCTTGTAGTTTTTGTGAATTGCTACAACAACAAACCATGTATTCTAATCTCACTAGAAACAAACCATGATAACAAATAAAAATAGATCCTTATAACAAGTACAAACTTGATATTGATTATAATTTTAATGTCAATTTGGCACCTTCATTAATCCACTAACAACAGAGTATGGAAACTAATTTAACTTCAAGGAAAGAGCTTCAAACAATGTTAACTTCTCTTTAAAAAGTCTTAAATAATGAAAAATGAAATATCTGTTGGAAGCAGTATGTTTTAAACCAAAGAACACAATTGTTCATCAACAAATATTGTTTTGACAAAGCACATGAAACACTGACTTTATATGTGATTACAAAAAAGTGGTCATTCTCTTTTCTGGCATGTTAAAAATTATGTGTCTAGAATTACATACATCTAGGATAGCAAAGGCATAAGACTGAATTTTGGAGCTACATATGTACATCTTGAAGGCTTTAAACACCAATAGAAGAAGTGTTTACTTGTGTTTAACCCAAAAAAGAATAGAAATCACATAAACACTGGCCTGTGAGTAAAACCAGTAGGGTATTGGCTAAAGCAGACAAGTTACCAGCCACACAAGACATAAAGTGACGTATGCAAACTATTTCCATGTTTCCAAAGGAACTAACTTGCGCCAATAGCATTGTGTTAGGCCCTATATGTGTCTGGACTTGGAATTTGTATCATATGATGTTAAGGAGGCATCAGTCACTTAAAAAATCACCACATGGATCACTGGCTAAGATGTGTAGCTCAGGATGCAATTGTGCTTGAGGTTACACAAGTGATGAATTTAAGAATTTATCGTATGAGATATGACACTGGTGTATTGAACTAGTGTGTAGTTCTAGCAATATTACAATTTGAAGTATACCACTTATCATCATTCCTTATAGCTACCAGTTGCTAGTGAATTCCTGCTTTGATGAAAGAAGCAAAATCAAATTCCCCATTCACCTCTGTGTTTTGGCAACTAATTGATTCTATAACTAGCAACTGATTCAAGACACTAATTTAGTTGCTCAAGAATGATGATAAGTGGTATACTTGAGCAACTGAAATAGTGATTCAGTATTGTATTCTTGAGTAGCTAGTAGCTATACTTCATTCTGTTGTACACTGATTCAATTTCTCAATACACTGATTCAGTATTGTATACTTCATTTTGTTGCACACTGATTCAATTGCTCAAGACTCTGATTTAGTATTGTATTCTTGAGCAACTGAATAAGTGTGCAACAGAATGAACACTGATTCAGTGTGCAACATAATGAACAATACAAGACACTGATTCAGTTGCTCAAGAATGATGATAAGTGGTATACTTGAGTAACAGAAATAGTGATTCAGTATTGTATTCTTGAGTAGCTGGTAGCTATACTTCATTATGTTGCACACTGATTCAGTATTGTATACTTCATTCTGCTACACATTGATTCAGTTGCTCAAGACACTGATTCAGTATTGTATTTTTGAGCAACTAAATCAGTGTGCAACATAATGAACACTGATTTAGTGTGCAATAGAATGAACAATACAAGACACTGATTCAGTTGCTCAAGAATGATGATAAATGGTATACTTGAGCAACTGAAATAGTGATTTAGTATTGTATTCTTGAGCAGTTGGTAGCTATACTTCATTCTGTTGCACATTGATTCAGTTGCTCAAGACACTGATTCAGTATTGCATACTTCATTCTGTTGCACACTGGTTTAGTTGCTCAAGACACTGATTCAGTATTGTATTCTTGAGAAACTAAATCAGTGTGCAACAGAATGAACAACATAAGTCAGAATGAATAAGGTGTAAATAATGATAAGTTGGAATAGAATGAAGGTCTATATCAGACTCAATTTGTGTCTCTCTAAATGAAGGTCTATATCGGGGAGCACCGTAGATCTTTTGAATGAGTAAATTATTTACATTGGCTTCTTTTGATGCAAAAATATGAGGAAGTTCAAGTAAACAATCGATTTTCACCATTAGTGCTAATACACGGGTTTTTTTTACAAAGATGTGAGGGAGATGCATAAATAGATAAGATTATTCATCAGCCAACTCTTTAGTACACATATAGATCAGATCATTTATTAAATTATAAATTCCATATAGATTATAAAACAGACAGATAGAACTAGAAGTGAACAAATATGATAACTTGTAAGCACAGTAGAAATAATCATAGAAATAGGTTAACTTGTAACCACAGTAGAAGTGAACAAAAGAATATTACAATGTTGTTGTGAAATTACATTAATTTACCCACATGGGCTTCATACATAAACCAACAATCTAATATAAAACACATAAAATTTGGGTAGAGCAACCATATAGTTTTGAAAAATTCAAAATGTACAGTTCTGATACTTTCCAATAGAACAACATAATTTATCGCTATAATTGATCTTCATCATGTGTTACTCCTTGGTGTATTCCATTTATATTTTCTATGCAACAAGGCTAACCAAGTCAAGACAAACACAAGCAGGAATAACTACATTTATTTTAATTAAATCATGAATGCAATCTATAATGCATGAAATAACAATAAAAATAATATCATCATGGCTGAAATAGCAAAAATATACTAGAGCATATATAGTAGAGAAGCTAATAAACAAAAACAATGTCATCACCACATGATATCAACTATATCAAAGGGTGAACCCACAATAGTGGGTTACACTTTTTTGCCTGAATAGACACTGAAATCTATATTTTCAAAAAAAAATTCAGATTCAGATGTATATTGTCGTTAAACCATTTGAAATTAGAAGAGAAGTAAATTAGAGTCTTTTAGGATTTTATGTCTAGATTCTAAATATATTTTTCTTTTTCTTTTTGAATTAATTTGAATGGTTTTTTCTTTCTCCCACGAAAACTGGTATGTTGCTAAAAATATCATTTTCAAAGAGTTACATTATTTTCATAGAGCATAATTTTTTTCTAAAAGAGATATCAATGTGCTTCTTTCGAATTTAGTTTTGTAATATCCATACAAAGGGCATGAAATTACTTTGATGACATTATCATGATTATTGCATATTTTATTAACATTTGAAGTTGACTAAACCGTAATTTTGAGATACCTTGACTACATAACTTATAACTTGTCGTGTATTTGTCCAATTTTATTTTAATTTTTTTGATAGAAAGAGAACTTCAATACCTAGGGCATAGATATTTTTTAGATTTTATTTTTCTCATTTACTATTTTTCCATTGGTGTCAAACATAGACTTAGAATGTATGGTGAAATATCTATGTTTAGTAAAACTAAAAATACAAAGTCATAATAAACTTAATATATATTCACATTATAATCACTAGAAATATTTTTCTCAGTAGCACCTTACTACATAGATAGGTTTGTCAAATGGATTCATTTGATTTGCCAAAGATAAAGTCGAAGTGATTTTTTGTCAACATTTTAATAGGTGCAAAGGAGACTCCATTGTAGGTATGAATGAAGAGTATATATGTTTTTATCAATTTTTTTTATTAAAGAGGCTTTGAGCTAACCATTTAGTAATTAATTCCTTCAAATGGAACCTCTCAAGGCTTAAATAATCATATTTAATTAAAAAATGTTTTATTTCAGCAAAATCAACATGTCTAAAAAGTGTAACCCACTATTGTGGGGTCACCCCAAAACACATGATTTGAGTTTCAACAAAACAAAACAATGTCACACCGATATCAACTGTATGATGTTGATAAGACAAGTATCTTGGCTAACCTTTCCAACTTAAAAATTATCTTGGCTAGCCTTGCCAATGTTTAAGTAACAAGACTTAAAATGAAACAAAAGTAGCTAGAGGTCTACAAACTTCATTGCAATGTACTGCACTCTCTCCTCTTCATTCATTCTCAATAACCCTTTGGCTCTTTCAGTTTCAGCATGAAGGTGTCATATGCCTTTAGCATAGTGCCTTGACTCAAATCAAGGATGCCTTTGAGGGCCTCATACACACTATCTAAGACAGAATCTGAATTAGAATTATCCATTTTGATAACAAGAGGCAAACGAAAGTCCTCTCTATTCTTTTCATAGTTTCACAAACCGCATCCAACGAACCAGCCATAGTTTCCTTCTTCCTCTTTCCCCTCCTTGCTGATGGTGTTGAAGGATTTGGCTTACCACTTGCACTTGATTGATTGGAATGATATAATTCATCATCCAAATCAGTTGTAGTGTTAAGAGGTGTACTCATAGGGACATCCTCATCACAATCCACGTAGGCAAGCCCATTCATATTGAGTCCTTTTGTCTCTTGCATAGTAGTAGTCTTGGTACCCTTCAGCTATGTCATTACCCACAATGAAGGCTAGGTCATTGTAGTACTGGAAGGGTTGTCTCTTATACACTTTGGCACTTTTGAATTCTTTTCTCTGCATGTTGTCATGATGAATGAATTAGATCTCTATCTTTTATCTAACTTAATAAGAAGGAAATATAGCTTAGACCAATATTCAAAAGAGCATGTTACTTTAGAAGCTCCTCCCACACCATGTCATCAACATCCACACATTGAGTAGCCTCATTCCATGCAAACCCACTCATATTCTTCAACTCTCTCATAACTCTAAAACCTTGCTTCCATCCTTTATAGCTTGTTTTTGAAATTTTCCTTTGATGAATTGAGGTTCATCTCAGCATTGAACTTCCTCTCAATGGCAGTCCAAGCTTCTTTTTTGAAGCCCCCTTCGCCTTTCCTTCCTAGGTGAACTTGCTCGTGGAGAAAGTTTAGGAACTTTCGTTCCATTTCTCTTGTCCACATAACCTTCTTGGAGGAAGAAGTTGACTGGCTTACTTGGAACCTCATCCTCCATGGACATCATGAGTTCTGTGAAGGACATCAACCTACACCACCTATTATATGCAATCATTAGCTACATGAAAATGAGAATGTATATTAAAGAAAAAGTCATACAACAGTGGCAATATAATCCAAAACATTGCATTTATGCATGATATCTAGCAATATGTAATATATGTTTTTATTATCCATTCTCATTTACATGTAGCTAAGTATGAATATATATATGGTCTACTATGTTCATACAGTTTATATGCAATTATTAGCTACATGCAAATGAGAATGGCTATTAAAGAAAGAGACATATAACAGTGGCATATAATCCAAAATATTGCATTTATGCATGATATCCAACAATATGTAATATATGTCTTTAGGGTAAGTGCACAAAGATGGGGGACCCAAAAAGTTGGCCACTTTTCTTTTTGGCTCCCCATCGTGCATAGTGCGCACACACTAAAGGACGTGCTACCTATAGGGCGCACGCCCTATGGCTTGGGTTGCCCAAGCCTTAGGCTTGGGCAATTCAAATCCTTTACAAAGCGAAAAAATAAAAAATTTACATAGGGTGTGCGCCCTATGTAAGAAATAAATTTATATAGTGAGAGAGAGAGGGGGGTAATTTATACAAAGAGAGGGGGGGGTAAGATTTATACAAATATAACATTTAAGTATAAGTTTGATAATTTTAATTTCTTATACTTTAAGTTATATTTGTATAAATTATAAAATATAATGCTTTCAGGATGTTGGGATAGGTTCCAGCTTCATAGGAGTTAACATGCAAATTCTACATTTGAAAAATTCCAGAATTAGCCAAATTTCAGGATTCAGCAAGCCTTCAACAGGGTTACCTCCCAAAATCCATCATGGATTTCTAAGGTCAAACTGAAGTTGGCAAAAGGATTCCCAAAGGGTTTTAACTTGTTTTATCACAAATCACTCAGTTTCGACCCCATCTCTACGACAGACTTAGATTAGCTCTCACCCAAATCTCTCTCTCTCTCTCTCTCTCTCTCTCTCTCTCACACACACACACACACACACACACACACAAACACACCAAAAAACATCACCCTCTCTCTCTCTCTCTCACACACACACACACACACTCTCACCCTCTCTCTATATCACCATCTCTCTCTCTCTCTCTCACACACATCATCCTATCTCTCCCCCTTATCTACTCTCTCTTTCATTACCCTCTCTCTCTCTCCATCTCAAACCTCTCTCTCTCTCTCTCCTTATCTCTCTCTCTCCAGAGTGAGAGAGAGAGAGAGTAGATAAGGCGGAGAGGAGAGGGTGATGTGAGAGAAGAGAGTGAGAGAGAGTAATTACCCTCTCTCTCCCCCATATCTACTCTCTCTCTTTCATTACCCTCTCTCTCTCTCTCATCTCAAACCTCTCTCTATCTCTCCCTCCCTCTCTCTCTCTCTCTCCCTTATCTCTCACTCTCTCACTTTGGAGAGATAGAGAGAGATAAGGGAGAGAGAGAGAGAGAGAGAGAGAGAGGGTAATGAAAGAGAGTAGATAAGTGGGATAGAAAGAGGCTGATGTGAGAGAGAGAGAGAGAGAGGGTAATGAAAAAGAGAGGTAGATAAGGGGAGAGAGAGAGAGAGAGGGTAATGAAAGAGAGAGTAGATAAGTGGGATAGAAAGAGGCTGATGTGAGAGAGAGAGAGAGGGTAATGAAAGAGAGAGAGTAGATAAAGGGGAGAGAGAGGGAGAGAGAGGAGAGAGAGAGCAGGGAGGAGAGAGAGAGAGATGAGGACGCTGAGAGAGACGAGAGAGTGGAGGATGGGGGAGAGAGAAGCTCGAGGTGAGGCGAGGAGTCGGCAGAGACGAGAGAGAGAGGAGAGAAGTGGAGAGGTAAGAGAGAGAGAGAGAGAGAGAGAGAGAGAGGTAATGAAAGATAGAGTAGATAAGTGGGATATGAAAGAGGCTAATGAGAGAGAAAGGGGAGGGAGGAGATGAGGAGAGGTAATGACAAAGAGAGAGATAGATAGGGGGGAGAGAAAGAGGGGTGATGTGAGAGAGAGAGGAGAGAGAGAGAGAGAGAGAGAGAGGAGGGAGAGAGAGAGAGAGAGAGAGGGAAGTGAAAGGGCGAGAGAGAGAGAGAAGATGAGAGAGAGTGAGAGAGAGAGAGAGAGAGAGAGAGAGAGAGAGAGAGAGAGAGAGTAATGAAAGAGATTAGATAAGGGGGAGATAGAGGGTGTTGGGTG